>JAOUQV010000034.1:8749723-8760241 GCA_028565295.1 Aspidoras spilotus | reverse complement strand
TCCCAAGACAAATTGACGCTGTATTGGCCGCAAAAGGAGGCCCTACACCATGCTAATAAATTATTGTGGTCTAAAACTAGGTGTTTCAGTTTTATTGTCTAACCCCTGTATTTTGCTAAATATCTGCATAAGTTTGAAAATGTAATTAGACAGATAAGCTTATCATTCTTTCTTATCACTAATACATGCAAAAAAAGTAAACGGCTGGGTTAGAGAAATAGAGAAAAGATCAAAAAGAGAGAGAGAGAGAATAGAGAGGGTTTAAGACAAGCAGTTTAATGTAAATAAGATGTTTAGTGTTCACACCGAGATAAAAATATAGCACTTATATGCTTTAGGGTTCATGGAGAGATGGCCATATTTAAGTGCCTTTCAGCATCAGAGAAGATTTTCTCAGCAATAATTTACCATTACTGTGGCATACCGAGTTAAGAGCACTCACACCAAATGCTATTAGACAATCAGTATTTAACCATACTCTCAGTCTCTGTCTGTGGCAATAAACAGTACATACCTGTTTCTAGTAAATATTTTATTACGCAACAGACTACATTTTTAGATTAAAAAAGTGTGAAAAGTTCTGTTTTAGTATTTCCAACACTCTTTTACTCTGTAAAACATTTCAGATAATTTACTTAGTATAAAACTGCACAAATTGTTCACTGTTTAGAGAATAAGGACACCAACTATCGACTTCCTTTATTTATTTTCTATTTACTGCACTTTTTCCTGTTTACTGGACATTGTGTTTTGCATGTTCTCGCTTCTCCTGGATTTCCTCCGGGTTCTCCGGTTTCCTCCACAGTCCAAAGACATGCATGCTAGATGAAGACACTAAATTATCTGGTCCTAAGCCTAAAAGGGTGACGGTTGCATCAGGAAAGGCATCTGGTGTAAAACATTCCAGATCATAATGCAAGTGACTCGCTGTGATGACTCCTGTTTGAAGGGAAAAGCCAAAAGCTAAAAAATGTGTTTTTAAGTATGTGGAAATATATACATTACTTCTGAAGACAATTTTGCTTTATGGCATGTATTTGCATGTGCCTAAGACTTTTGCACAGTAGTGTACAGGAATAAGCTGTTACGATTTTAGGTGCTGGTCATAAAATTAGAATATCATAAAAATTTATTATTTCAATAATTCTATTCAAAAAGTGAAACTTGTATATTATACACATTCGTTACACACAGACTGATATATTTCAAGTGTTTATTTTTTTTTATTTAATAACTGACAACTAATAAAAACCCAAATTCAGTACCTCTTTGAAAATTTGCTCTAGACCAATACAAAAAAAAGATTTTAGAGATGAAAAGTATGAACATGAAATGTATCAGCATGTACAGCACTTTTTTTAGACATGGCATCTGTGGCACAGCTCAGGTGTTTTTTCTTAAGACCTTCTGACGCTGTTTTTTGTTCAAGAGTGGCTTGACACAAGGATTGCGAAAGCTGAAACACATGTCTTGCATTTGTCTGTGCACGGTTGATCTTGAAGCACTGACTCCAGTGGCAGTCCAGTCTTTGTGAATCTCCCCCACATTTTTGAATGGGTTTATATATATTATATAATGGGTTCATAATCATCTCCAGGGGGCTGTTATCTTTATTAGTTGTGCACATTTGTCTACTAAATCTTTTCCTTCCCTTTGTCTCTGTATTAATGTGCTTGGACACAGAGCTCTGTGAACAGCCAGCCTCTTTATCAAGGACCTTGCCATGCTTGTGCAAGGTGTCAGTGGTTGTCTTTTGGACAACTGTCAAGTCTTCCCCATGATTGTGGAGCCTACAGAACTAGATTGTGGGACGATTTACTGGCCATTGCAGGTGTTTTCAGTTAATTAGCTGATTAAAGTGTGGCACCAGCACACTTTCTATTTTTTGAGATACTGAATTGGGTTTTTTTATTAGTTGTCAGTTATAAATGATCAAATTAAAAGAATTAAACACTTGAAATATATCGGTCTGTATGTAATGAATGTGAATAATATACAAGTTTCTGGAATGGAATTATGAAAATAAATAAACTTTTTTCTGATATTCTTTTTATTTTATGACCAGCACATGCACTTATGTAGGCTTTGACCGACACCCCTGCTTCAAAATTATCAGCATTTATTATGGTTTTTATCTGCAAAGTTTCTGTTATGTTATATCATGATTTCCTTACTGACCATTTTTCCTTAAAATAAACAATAAATCAAATAATTTTGTACAGTCCTATTAATAAAGAATTCAAAATAAAAATAGGAAAAAAATTGTGACAGTGATACCCAATGCGCAACTGTGCTGCCCAAAAATGCACTTTTAACCAAACCTAGCCAGCCTGAGTGTGATGTGGGAGCCAAGGGCTTTAAGCCCTTAAACAGTCAAGTTTATAAAGAATACAAATGCCAACATCGCTAAATCACTGTTGTTGGGTCTCCTGTTTGAATAAATTCCATAATCACATAAAGACAAAAATATATGGACAATTATGCACCACAAAAAGCCATTATGCAAAGGCTTACAAGCAGAATGATTGTTTGCTTCGTGAACACAATCCTAACCTTCAAAGCATCACAGGTTTAACTTTGTGCAACTATAGCCTACAGAACGAGCCTTTACACACTGTTAACTGCTAATTTCTTCTTACTGGTAACACTTTACCTCAAGCCCACATGCTGTAGCGGAAAAAGTATGTGGGTGTTCAAGTACTTGGTTATTTTCTCACTACACCTGCATCAAACTAGCTGCAACAGATTGACAAAGAGTCACAGATAAAGAGAACAGACAGAACAGAGATGGAATGACCAGGATATCAAGAACGCGGCAGTGCAAGAGCAGCATACCATTTCCGACTACATCAACCATAAATGAATGTCTGCATTTCCCAATTGGTAATTCAGAATGCCACTTATGCTTTGTGTCTGGAGATAAGACTGTCACTAAATTCAGTGCATCACCTTCTACAAATACTTTCAGGCCCTCATCCATCACAGAATTGGAATTGTTTTCCCAAGTGCCTAAATTAATTAGAAGAGATGACCAGATGCAGAGGGACCTCATGGCTAAGGGTCAATTGAGTAAGTATTCTAAACTAATAGAAGTTAATTTGGTTTCCAGCAATCGATATAGCAAGAGTCTAATTTGCAATTGCTTCTTTGTCAATTTGCTTCTGGAGTCAATTTCTGAACGACTGCCAAAGATAGACTGTAGCTTATTGTACATTTTCTAGGAGTATCTTTTAAACATAGCCGTAGATGTTAAGGGATATAAAGTACATGTCAGATGGAGGCAACGTGTAGGGCGTAGGGTGCACCCAATTCCAAAAAAGTTGGGACAAAGTACAAACTATGAATGAAAAAGGAATGCAATGATTTACATATCTTAAAAACTAATATTGTATTCACACTATAACATAGACAACATATCAAATGGCGAAAGTGAGACATTTTGAAAGTCCATGCCAAATATTATACCATTTGAAATTTCGTAACAGCAACACATCTCGAAAAAGTTGCGAAGAGGCTGGAAAAACCAAAATACGTGATCTTCGGGCCCTTAGACGACACTGCATCACATACAGGCATGCTTCTGTATTGAAAATAACAAAATGGGCTCAGGAATATTTCCAGAGAAAATTATCTGAGAACACAATTCAGCATGCCATCTGCAGTTGCCATCTAAACTCTATAGTTCAAAGAAGAAGGAGTATCTAAACAAGATAGATCATAGATCGCTTTTCTGGGTCAAAGCTCATTTAAAATGGACTATGGCAAAGTGGAGTTCTGTGGTCAGACAAATCGAAATTTCTCTATAGAAATCATGGACTTCTAGCTGCGTAGAAGAAGGGTCCGGGTACTGAACTGGCCAGATCTTTCAGCCATAGTAAACATTTGGCGCATCATAAAATGGAATATATGACAAAAAAGAGAAACAAAAATGCTAGATTAGAAATATTGGGTTAAAATTCTATCCCTCAACTTGAGCAACTTTTCTCCTCAGTCCCGAGACATTTACAGACTGTTGTAAAGAGAAAAGGGGATGTCTCAAAGTGGTAAACATGGCCTTGTCCCAAATTTTTTGAGATGTGTTGTCACAAAATCACCAAATCTTTCTCTTCAAATAATACATATTCTCAGTGAGAGAAAAAACCCTATTGTAATTGTTAGGATTATTATTATTATTATTAATAATAATATTATTATTATTATTGAATGTCTCTTCATACTGGATCTGTCGCAGCCTGGGTTAACAACGACCGACACTAGTACTGGTGGTACTGGCAGAAATTGGGCTACTTTTCCGAAGATGACTGAAAGTAGCAACACGGAACGTAGAGACGATGACAGGGAAAGGTAGAGAACTGGCTGACATAATGGACAGAAGAAACTGTTTTATCATGGTGTGGATAGAAAGAGAAATGGAGTTGGGGTTGTCCTGAAGGAGGACTATGTAAAAAGTTGTTGAGGTAAAAAGGATGTCAGATAGGGTGATGAGTTAGAAGTTAGACATTTAAGGTGTAATGGTGAATGTTGTCTGCGGCTATGCACCAGAAGTTGGCTGTGAGTTGGAGGAGAAAGAAAGATTCTGGAGCTAGATGAAGTAGTAGAGAGCATTCCCAGAGAGAAGAGATTGGTGATTGGTGCAGATTTCAATGGGCATGTTGGTAAAGGAAACAAAGGTGATAAGAAGGTTATGGGCAAGTTTGGTGTTACGAATAGAAATCTTGAAGGACAGATAGTGGTGGATTTTGCAAGGAGGATGGAAATGGCTGTGGTAAACACATATTTCCAAAAGAAGGAGGAGCACAAGGTGACTTACAAGAGTAGAGGAGAACACAGGTAGACTACATCCTGTGTAGACGAGGTCACTTGAAAGAGTTTGGAGACTGTAAGTGGCAGAGCATAGTGTAGCTAGACAACATCGGATAGTGGTTTGCAGAATGAGTCTGGAAGTTGGGAGGAGGAAGAAGGCAAATGTAGAGAAAAGGACAAAATAGTGGAAGTTAAGAAAGGAGAAATGCAGTGAGGAGCTAAGAAAGGCTTTGGGTGGCAGCAAAGAGCTTCCAGATGACTGGGTAGCAGCAGCTAGTGGTGGAACAAGGAAGTGCAGGAGATTATTCATAGAAAGAGATTATCAAAGAATAAATGAGAGAGGACTAAAGAAAGTAAGCAGGAGTATAAAGATATAAAGAATAGGACAAAGGGCAGAAGGCCTATGAAGAGTTGTACAAGATGTTAGACAGTATGTAAGGAGAGAAGGAATTGTATGGAAATGTATAGCAGAGATGCAAGTGTTGTTTCTGACTAGAATATTTATTAAGATTTTTGAAAGTGAATCGATGCCAGCGGTATGGAGGAAGAGTGGACTTGTACCGATTTATAAGAACAAGGGTGATGTGCAGAGTTGTAGCAATCACAAAGGCATAAAGTTAATAAGTCACACATTGAAGATTTGAAAGAGAGTTGTTAAAGCTGGGCTTAGACAATCAATGACTGCTTGTTAGAAGCATTATGGTTGCATTCCAAGAAAGAGCACCACAGATGCGATTTTTGCTATGAGAATGCTGATGGAGAAGTATAGAGAAGGTCAGAAAGAGCTACACTCTGTCTTTGTGGATTTTGAAAAAGCTTATGAAAGGGTGCCTAAGGAGGAACTGTGCTGTTTTATGAGGAATTCTGAAGTGGCTGAAAAGTATGTTAGATTGGTGCAGTACATGTATGAGAACAGCATGACAATAGTGGGATGTGCGGTAGGAGTGACAGATTAGAGTTTAGAGTTAGAAATGGAGAAGACAGAGTGAGGTGGAAAGATTGACCCCTGAAAAAAGGAAGAGGCCGAAAGAAGAAGATGATTATTATTATTGCCTTAAAACGCATTGTGCAGTCAAAATCATAAGGCATAGAGACATAAAACTTGTCAAATATTACTATCTCCCCTTCCTGTTCGACCCCAGATGGATCACCCCAGAGGGAAGGCCAGTGGTTACGCACCACCGCAAGCCGAGAGCAAAAATTCCAACATTTCCTGATCTGTAGCAATTTGACTTAAAAAAGGTAGATATAAAGGCTAAGCTCTGCCCATTTAGATTGTGTGCTAATTAGCATAATATTTAAAATCTACTTTTGCTTCCTGGATTTCAGATGAATCTTCACGTATTTGTTATTAATATAATCAGGAAAGTGTGCCTGTTAATTGTTATAGATTAAATTGTGGCCACGATACAAAGTATGTTAATGAATATTAATGAAAATGTGACTCGGAAAAAAAATGCTACAAAGAAATTAGAAACGGCTTCAGTAGATGCATACGCAGGATGCAGGTATACATTTTCTTCAAAAAATATAAAAGAAATCAATGTCATGAATAAAATTTTATGATTTTTAATGCTATCTAAGATTTTTTCTAATAACATTTAATGATTTTAACGATTTTTAATACCCAGCAGAAACCTTTATCTCAGTAAAGTTTACTGTAGTGTTCTACCTCATACTTTATACTCAAATTAACTTTAATTAGCGTATTATTTACATGCCGTCCTGGGGAACTGCATTTCGTTCTTATCCGGTCATGTGGTTTGAATGACAAAGCTCAATCTGAATCTGAACATTGTTTGTTCATTTATACTTTAGTGATAGTTAGGGTAATTGCAGATAACTAGATTTACAAATTCATAAACCAGAGAAAATGGAAGACAACACTAAATACACAGGAAAACAAGTAACCTCAAGTAACCTCAGCACCCTGGGAATAAAATTCTGCAATGTTACTGCTACTCTACTGTGCTATCTTTTCACTAAAAAAATATTATTATCATTGGACAGATATTTTGAAATATCAAAGGTGATTAAGGAGAGAATAAATGTAATTTGCTAAAATGACACATGGCCTCTACAGACAAGATAACTTTTGCCTTAGAATGAAATGTAAAACACAAAAAAGCAAAATAACAAGAGTAAAACAAAACACAGCACACAACACGTTCACCTACTGGTACAGCCCCTGGCTGAAGCTGAAACACACAAATTTGACCATAATGCCATTGTTTATCTGCCATTAGAATACATTTTTAACAGACAACTACAATTCACAAAATAAAACATCAAAACAGACAACACTATGTTATGGGTTTTTTGTCTACAATGATGTGCTCACCTCTTCTATGTCATTATCAAGGGCGATGATGGCTAGCGGTGCTGTAAGGTTGGCTCTACCTGACACAGTGCCACCCACAGGGGCTGACTCGCTGATAAAGCCCTGGTAGGACACTTGTAAAAAGTATGGCGCCTGGTTGTTTTCATCCAGCACCTCTATCTGCAGGTCAGCAAACGTGGGCAGAGGGTGACCGTTATCCTGCTCAGCCTGCTGACAAAGACATAGACATAAGAAAACAAACAAGCGAACAAAGGCAGTGGGTGTAAACATGCTCTGGTGATGATACACAGCAAGCTGGACATCTCAGTAGGAAAATCATAGCTTATAGACAGCTCAGCTGGAGAGAGATTCAGCACCATGGATAGTTGCATGAGGCTTAAGTAACACAACCTGACACACTGTTCAAAATATAATATACTGCTTGCAATATATTTTGCTGATGCAGAATTTGTTGTAGCCTATTTCAGAAAACCTTAGTTTACACACACACAAACAAACCATTGGCAGCTTAAAGTTGATTTTGTGCCAATTAATAAAACTATATAATTATAACCTTACTTGTATGTTGAAATAATAGAGCATACCCTTGCTGCAATTGTGGAAATTATACAAAGCTGAACTACCCTGGAGTTGAAGCCTTTACAGCATTTGTCCAATAAAGCAATTCTGAATATCCACTGAAATCCACTGATGAATTGGGTTTCATAGACCGCATCAGCATGAGAATGTATGGAAAATATGGAACCCTCCTGTTTCAATAAGCACACACATGACGTCTGTTAAGATCTCACATGTGCTGCAGGTGGGTAACAAAAATAGTGGTTTTATGTCATGGGAAATACTGTATTATGTATTCTGAGAGGTAGAAGGTACTTGTCATAGTCGATTGTACTGTCAATTTACGTAATTTCAGCATTAGTTTATGCACAATTACTCATCTTTATTTTTTAGTGACAAGGCTCTGTCTCTATGTCCAAAAACTAATATGCTAATATAAATATGCTTTAGAAAAATTGTGCTTATCCCTCAGGTAGGAGTACCAGATATTACAGTCAGTGCTGATTTAATGTTTCCAGTAAATCATTTAATGGTAGCAACCACCAGTAAATGAACACCATGTGTGATTACTCCTGTCATATTCAGCAAAGTGAAATAGAAATATTTAACTTTTATCCAACACCAACAAAGCATGAGTTAGGGTTAAGTTATCATACTTGGTTTTAGTTACAAAGAAGCCAATGAAATTGGGGCATTGTGCAAAACATAATTAAAAACAGAATACAATGCTTTTCAAATCATTTCAACCCATATTCTGTTCAATACACTACAAAGACAAAATATTTAATATTGTATATAAGATATTTAGTTTTAAGATATAAACTTTACTGTTTTTTGCAAATATTCACTCGTTTAGAATTTGAAGCTTGCAACATAGAAAAGGCTGGGAAAGTTGAGGAATGCTCAAAAACACCTATTTGGAACATTCCGCAGGTGAACTGGTTAATTGGAAACAGGTGAATGTCATGACTGGGTTCAAAGTGAGCATCCCAAAAGGCTCAGTCGTTCACAAGCAAGGATTGGGCAAGGTACACTATGTAAACAACTGCATGAGCAATTAGACCAACATTTTTAAAACAATGTTACTTTACACTCTGACATCATTCTGTAACAAATATTACCACATGGCTGCAGAAACACTTCAAAAAACTATTGTCAGTGAACGCAGTTCGTCTCACCATCTACAGGTGCAAGTTAAAACTTTACCATGCAGTGAAAGCCATATATTGACAACAACCAGAAACGCCACCGAGACAATGCCAAATCACAATCAGAATTCTTTCTTTGTAGTAAAAGAGTGCGGGTGTTAAACTGGACTGCCTGTAGTCCGGAAATGTGTCCCATGTGTCCCACGAAAATGTGTGACAACAAAGACCCTGGATTGTTGATCAACTGATGTTGTACATCAAGCAAGAATGGAAAAGAGTTCTCTCTACAAAGCTTTAACAATTAGTATCTTTAGTTCCCAAACATTATTGAGTGTTTTTAACAGTGGAGATGATGTAACACAATGATGAACATGCCCCTGTCCCAACTATTTTGGAATGTGTTGCAGGCATCAAATTCAATAAAGTTTATCCATTTGACTTTAAATATCTTTAAATGTCTTTCTAGTGTATTTAATTGAATATGGGTTGAAAATAATAATAATAATAATAATAATGAATTAATAATAATTTGCAAATAATCAAATAAACAATATCCCAACTTTATTTGAATTGGGGTTGAATTTATTTAAGCATTATATTTTGTTAAGCTATATTTTTTATGCTGTATTTATTTTTTTATAATTATTTTCAATGCTGGCATTCAAAGTTCCTCTGGCATGCAGGTTCAGTTTAATGGGTAAACGTAGCAATGTAGCACTTTACAAGGCAAATATGATAATTAAACATAAGGTTCCTAAATAATTTATCAGCGGCTTGTTTAACAGTGATATGGTTTAAAACTTCAGATTCTTCTTTTTCTTCTCTCTCTCACTCTCTAAATAAGAAGACATCTGTCACTTGATTGAATATGCACAGTCAACAGCTGCTTGTGTGCATTTGTGGATTCCATTAATTCCTTTGCCAGTACTTTTTCACTTCTGGATACTTCAAGCCCTTTTCGCTGAATATCATACAGAATGTGCTAATATTGATTTAAGCTGATGGGAATGCAGCCACACACGTGCCCCCACATTCTAGCCTACGCACACTTATTCACAGTCTTATGAACCTTTGTGCTCTGAATGATGTTAGCTGCATACCTCTGAACATCCTGAGGTGGTGACTGAACTTTTATTCAGGGAATAAGGTTCATGGATTAGTGAAACAAATACATCACATTACAAATACATCACAAGCATGAATGAGAAGATGTCTCGGCTTCCTACTACTACTAACACAATAGTAGTCCCCAATTATGGTAAACAAAGACATTAAAAACAATATAATCTGATTATAAATATATTTATTTCTAAACATTTCATGATAATTTACTCTAATCATCCATAACAAGCATCAACTAAGTAAAGCAAAATGCAGTTCCTTGATAAGTGTTGTAATTGATGTAATATCCTGTAATTAGCCTTCAAATGAGTTTGATTTGTCAAGCAAATGTTAATGCGATTTAATTATAAAAGAACTACATGCTAATCTAAAGTGTTATAATAGAGTTTCTAAGTACGTGTAATAATAGCACAACTGGAATATACAGGGGTTAGACAATGAAACTGAAACACCTGTCATTTTATTGTATGAGGTTTCATGGCTAAATTGGACAAGCCTGATGGCCAATCTTCATTAATTGCACATTGCACCAGTAAGAGCAGAGTG
>JAOUQV010000034.1:8726120-8747273 GCA_028565295.1 Aspidoras spilotus | reverse complement strand
AAATGTATCTGCTGACTGCAATAATGAATGAAGCTGGACACTGAAGTTGATGTCCCTGCAAAACTCAGAACACATCCCTGGTGAACTCAAAGCAGAATTAGTGTTGTGCAGGTTCTCACCGGGTCTATGAGTTCACGAATGGTGGCCCTGTATGTAATAGGTCTGCAGTCTCGTGTGTTATTGACCAGAACACAGGGCAGGAACATTGGACCCAGATCATCACCATCTAGCACATCCAGAGTTAGAGTTGTGGTAGCAGTGTTCCGGCTAGCAGGATAGGGAGCACGATCCTGCAAAATGTTCAGAACATGCACCGCTTGCTAAGTCCCACTGAAATTTATTTTGATTTATATTAACCCGATTACACAACAACACAGAAAACACAGCAAAAAATGTATAGCAAATTCAAAACATTTCAGAGAAGAAAACGATTTCAAATTGTACAATTTGCTTCTGAATGAGTTCTTAGTCCTCAACTGATCTGTGGCAGAATCGATTAATTATCTAAGATAATTTAGTTTGACAAAAATCATAGAGGGGAAAAAACCAATGGAGTATTTATTGAGTATTCTTGATGTAAGGAGACAGGATATCTGAAATAGTTAAGTACATCGTAATATAGTTTAAACATGCCACCTAAATTACACAGAATGATCACTGAATTAGGCACATTTGCCTAATAACACTTTGATCCACATTTTGTTTATTAATAACAGCATGCTACACTAATCCACTGATGTACTGATTCGAAATCTGTTATAATTTCACTTGTGTATCCTGCCGTCAGTCTGGAGAAGAAAGTACTACCCAGTCCGTACAGTGCACCACCGGGCTCTGATACACATGTGTGTGTAAAAGGCAAAGGAATAAGCTTTACTCAGATCAGATCTGTTTTAGGTTTAAGATTTTCAGAGGATTCAATAAAACAAGGAACCAACAGAAGACAAAAAGGAGCCTGAACCCTTCAGTTTTTAACACAAAGCAATCAACTCATAACAATCCATTGTTCATTAAGACAGGAATAAAATTAATTAAAAAAATTAATGTGCAATAAAGATAGGAGCTTCCTGGCTCTTTCTCTGACAGAAGGCAAAGCTAGATTAAGGCTGCACTAAAATTACATATCCCTAACACATCTGGATTATTTAAGAGGTTGAGGAGGTAGACTACCGGTCGCATTATTTGTTTGTGAGAGGTTAAGGATACAGATACACTGAACAGATAGTAAAGACTATAGTGTCTTGACCCAAGGTGATCTGAGGCAGAGAATGTGTTAGATACCTCCACTTTCCCCTCTTCTTCTCACACTGTATGTCTGTTTCATTTTTATGCCTTTTTTTTGTAATTAGACCACCACTCTTCAGAAGTAGTTAGTAAGAATCATTTATTATATCCGTCATGTTAGGCAGTTTTCCATTCAATTTTAATTTGTTTTAATTTGTCCTCTAATTATATATGTTTACTTGCCGTGATTTTCCTAATCAGTCACAAGTGCATGAGCAAGTCAGGAAAGGATGTTGGGGTTAGGAAGCCCGAAGCCTAGTTTACATTTCAGTTCCAGTTCCACCTGACAGTGGTGGTGGTAAGACTTGGCCACTGATGGTCCCTTAGGAAAGGCTATTAAACTTCAACTCCAGTTGAACTATACCATGTTATATCATGTTATTCCTTTTAACAATTTAAAAAATAACCAAGGTGGAATAGATTTAAACTAAAATATTTTTTTTCTGGTGAAGGAAAATTACAATGATGGGCCTCCTATTTATAGATGAGTGATAGCCATTGTCCCTGACACAGTCAAGCATCCACTGTATATTGTATACTGTATATTTGGCCCAACAGTGGATATCAATATGCAAAAATGTATAATTGTAAAAAAATAGACATAATCTATTGTTCTGTAATATAACACTAGACAATGGCTAACTATTTCACAATGTAAGTTTTGTATTTATCTGATAATTTCCTTATGGTTTCATTGTAGATAGACTACAGACAATGATCTAAGATAGTAGAAACTGCTTATTATTTATCTTTATTAGCTTTCGGTATGTGTTGATATACTCGAAATCGTTCCTTGCACAGATGATGCCAAATAAATTACTTTACAATTAAAAGTCCTGGATTTGTGACCTTTGATGGTAACTAACATAATGACATGCAACTGATTAAATAACTAATAATATAATATAATGTGAGAGTGTTTACATATATAATATGTGAGAGTGTTTATATAATATATTCTTTTATATTTTATATTCTTATACTTTATTACCATTAAAAGTTATTTTTACTAAATCGCTAATCATATGTTGTAAGTATACAGTGCTTTTTTCTTTTTGTTTAAGGAAATGTTTTGTCAAATTTACTCCCACTCAGAAGGGTTAGAGTAAAAGGGAGTTTATTTCACTGCCTATAACCTGGATCTGCCATTTAATTAAACTTATAATTGAACTTTTTACATTAGATATTATGCATGTTGTTAATGTACTACAGTGTTGTTATTACAGTAATGTGAGTTTTTAGACATTTGATCTGCAACAAGAAAAAAATAAATAATCACAGTAGCTAAGAACACTGATTATCACCGAAATGTACAGTGTGCTTATATTTGTATGCAGCATGAACCAAGTACTTTTAAGTGGCAATTAAATATCCACATTTAAGTTCAAGCTTATAAGCATCTTTATTATCCTTTTCTGTATTTACACAGATGAGCTTATTTTGTTAAATTCATAATGTAGCTGCGTAAACTACAGACTAGATTAATTAAAAAGCATGAAAATAATCAATAAGTCAATCATAAGATTTTCACGGTAAAAATGCAAATAACCGATAACAAATAAATCTAACCCTTGTTTGCTCGAAAGTTTACAAACATGTTTATTTAGTACTTAGGTTAATAAGTGTTTGGAAATTAAAGTCGGCTTTATATAGCTACATTAAGGCATGCCCAGGAATTAATTTAGTTACTCTGGTGTAAGATCAAAATGAGTGGTGCGGTCACCCTTAGGGCATAGTTAAGGCAGAAAGGAGCTTTGCACTGCAAGATTCTGCCTGGAGCCAGGATTCAGTTTCAAAAAGACATCCAATGCTTTATCCTTATTGTAGAACAAGGCTGCCATTATGTCTGATAAGAGTCTCAAAATGCTAAAAAGGGTGTACAATATTTCAACAATCCCTGCATTTTACCAATGTATCTTCTAGATCAGTTTTTTACAACAACTCCCTACAATATTAAATGTGTTACCAAAAAATAAATAAGACAGTCGACTGAAAATATATACAGTGTGTTTATAAAATATTTAACAATTCTTTTAGAAAAGAGAAATCATCATGACAATCATAAATGCAAAAGTTCTTACACTGGCCTGGACTATGATAAGGTAGCGTGTCCTTTCTTCATAATTCAGTCGTTCAGCAAGGACAACGTTACCTGACAGTGTGCTTGCCACCTGAACAGTCCTGTTTGACACCTGAGTAAAAAATAAAACATTAAGATTAAATAGTATACATAGCAGTTTAAAAATAATTAATACTGCTACATATAATACAGGGTGGGCCATTTATATAGATACACCTAAATAAAATGGGAATGGTTGGTGAAATTAACTTCCTGTTTGTGGCACATTTTGAAACTTTAGTTTTTTCAATGGGAAGAGGGTCACGTGACACATCAGACTTTTTAAAAATTTCACAAGAAAAACAAATGGTGTTGGTTTTAACTTAACTTTATTTTTTCATGAATTATTTACAAGTTTCTGACCACTTATAAAATGTGTTAAAAGTGCTGCCTATTGCGTTGGACTGTCATTGCAACCCTCTTCTCCAACTCTTCACACACTGATAGCAACACTGCAGAAGAAATGCTAGCACAGATTTCCAATATCCGTAGTTTCAGGTGTTGCACATCTCATATCTTCACAGAATAGACTGCCTTCAGATGACCTCAACGATAAAAGTCTAAAGGGGGTCATATCGGGAGACCTTGAGGGCCATTTAACTGGCTCTTGATGACCAATCCACTTTCCAGGAAACTGTTCATCTAGGAATGCTTGGACCTAAGACCCATAATGTGGTGGTGCACCATCTTGCTGGAAAAACTAAGAGAATGTGCCTGCTTCAGTGCATAAAGAGGGAAACACATCAACATGTAGCAATTTCACATATCCAGTGGCCTTGAGGTTTCCATTAAAAGAAGAATGGCCCCACTATTTTTGTACCCCATATACCACACCTTACTATCAATTATTGTGGTCCATCAGTCTTGAAGGGATATATCCAATGTGGGTTAGTGTCAGACCAATAGCAGTGTTTTGTTTGTTAACTTCACCATTCACATAAAAGTTTTCCTCATCACTGAACAAAATATTCTGTGTAAACTGAGGGTGTGTTCCAATTTTTGGTTTTGCCCATTCTGCAAATTCAGTGCACCGATCTAGGTCACCCTTGTTAAGATGCTGCAGCAGCTAGAGTTTGTAAGAGTGCCATTTGTGAGTAGCTAGAATCCGCAAAAGGGATGTTTGACTGATGCCACTCTCCAGTGACGTGCGGCGAGTGCTACGCTGTGGGCTCTTGCTGAATGAAGCTAGGACAGCCACTGATGTTTCTTTATTAGTGACAGTTGACACTGAACCAGTTTCACAAAACTTTGCAAGCAGTTTGATAACTGTAGCCTGGGAAATGTGTGGTCTCGTGGGGTGTCTTGCATTGAAATCTGCTGCAATGACCCGGGTACTGCGTTCACTAGACATCAACACAATTTCTATCCGCTCCTTACGCTTTAACCTCTGTGACATGTCAATGGCTGTAAACAAAGAGAAGCTTGTAAATAACTCATGAAAGAATACAATTACATTAAAACCAACCATTATTTTTCTTGTGAAATTCTCAATAAGTTTGATGTGTCACATGACCCTCTTCCCGTTGAAAAAACTAAAGTTGGATCCAAAATAGCCGACTTAAAAATGCCCACCATGGTCACCACCAGTTTTCCCCCTCCCATATACACATGTGCCACAAACAGAAAGTTAATATCACTAACAATTAGCATTTTATTTAGGTCTATCCATATAAACGGTCCACCCTGGACATAAAATATACATATATAAATTTGTACAAAAACTACACTCTACCGGGTCATTAGGGTTGTATTGGATTCCGTATTCGATTTGTCCATTTGGTCCATCATCAATATCAGTGGCGCCATTGTTTCCTGAGAAACCAGTGAAGATAGTGGTGCCGACCGGGGTGAGCTTGAGAAGCAAAATGTTTAGACAAACATAAAAAGTGATCACAGTGTATTAAATATAAATGAATGTAGTATATTTTTTAATATTTATTTGGTTACTTGTTCCTTTAACATCTCATTTCCTTGATATTCCTAATGACAATTCTTAAGTCCAAAAATCCAAGTAGTAAATAGGCAGAAGTCAAAAGATCAGCAATCAATATAGTGTTGGCAAGACAAAGTGCAGTAACTAGAGAACATGAACAACTTTAGAAAACCAGAGAATTCTTAACAAACCAGACCAGGCTTTGGTAACAATGTGGTGGCAGCGAGATACTTTGCAGTTTGAGCACAAGATGAGTAGCACTCAAATAGTGTGCAGAGGCAGACGAAACATATAAGTTATAGGTGTATTTAAATGAAATGCTGAGTTTGCCTGGTATTGTAGTCACATATGTAACATGTCTATTCTTGTTTAATAGGAACCAGCAATGATGAAATATATTGTTTTTGTGGAATTTTGATCATAAAATGTCAATATATGAATGCTTAAAATAATAGTATGTTTCCATTTGTTTCGACTAGCTAACTCAATACCGCTTCATAATATTCTGATATATTCAGCATGTTGAACGTTGACACATGTGTGACATACAAACAATAATAATAGTTCCCTAACATTCCAAATAGGTTTGTTCCCCATCAATGATTTCTTTAAATATATGCTATATATATACTATTTAGTATTTCCAATTCACCTAGCATGTACAGTACCAGTTTAAAGTTTGGGCACGCCATCTCATTTAGTGTTTTTATTACTTTCTTTATTTTTCTACACTGTAAATTCATACTGAAGTCATCCAGATTATGAAAAACACATACAGATTAATGTAGTAAACTTTAAAGTGTTAAATAGCATTTGTTTAAGATTTTAGATTCTTCAAAGTAGGCACCTTTTGCTTTGATTACAGCACACCCTTGGCATTCTCTCAATCAGCTTTATGAGCTAGTCATCTGAAATGGTTTTTATTTAACAGCTGTCTTGCCATTTTAATGTGTTTGAGACCATCAGTTGTGTTGTGAAGAGGTAGAGTTGGTATAGAGTGAATAGCCATTTTTGTTCTAATCCATATTATGGCAAGAGCTATCTAACTAAGTAAAAAAACACAGTACATTATTACTTTATGAAATGTATGTATGTCAATCTAAAAAGAGTTTTGAAAATTTCTTCAAGTGCACTCTTAAAGTTCGTAAAATATTATGATGAAACTGACTCTCATCAGGACCACCCAATAAAAAGAAGACCAAGAGTTACCCTGTTGCACAGGATAAGTTGATCAGCGTTACCAGCCCCAGGGTGTACCAAGGGTGTGCACAGCTGTAATCGAAGCAAAATGTGCCTACTTTGAAGAATCTCAATTCTAAAACTAATGGTTTGTTTGTTTAACAATTTTGAGGTTACTATGTGATTACTTATGTGTTCCTTTATAGTCTGGATGACTTCAGTATTAATTTACAGTTTATAATAAAAATGAATAAATAAAAGCATTGAATGATATGGTGCGTACAAAATTTGACTGGTAATGTTTCTACATGCAATCTCCACACAGAAAGGTGCCACCGGAAGTTTTTTTTCCTTTTCTCAGAAATCTGCTTTAGTTGTGTTTGTCGTATAAAGTGTTCATTATTTAATTTTATATAAATAGTTGAGGTCAAATGATAGGCATAAATATCTGACAATAATGTCTTAAATATGACACTAATGCATAAATATCTGACATTAATGTCTTAATTACAAAAAAATTTGGTTTTTGAATAGTCAAAGTTTAATACATAATCATTTCATTTATACATTATACATTTCATTCAGCATGCAAGCACCCTTTGTTGTGCTCAAATTACTGCTTACTTCAGTACCTCCAAAGATTTGATTTAGGAAAATCCCTGTTTTAAACCAAGAAAATGACAATCGCAGACTGAGGATCGATAGCAATTTGTATCTTATATTCTTCAGAATACATTACAGAGATATCTGCATTGCATTATGGCTCTGTGTGTATAATCAGATTAATAGCAATACATTAGCTTCTCTGGAAGCAATGCACAAACAAACAAATGCAGTAAAAAATACACAGTCATTCACATTGGACTCCACTGATTATTGAATTAAGGGTGGAGGTGAGGTGTGTTTAATTCTTTCATTTAATGTTATATATTAACACACAAGTCTTACATATGCTGCTGCAGAAATGAATTCTCAGCACCTACCCTTATTATGATAATGTCTTGCAATTCAGACAATGTAGAGGTACACGGTTCATCACGGCTCATCAAACCATACAAAGCAAATGGGTTTACGTGAATAAATAAGACACTGTTCACACTGCATATACTGTATAATGCAGTAACCTATATGTAGTTAATTGTATGCAACTTTGTTATATAATCCATGTTAACTGCTTTGAAGAAAATGTCAAATTTTCCTCAAGCCTTATCTATTTTACTAAAGCATGTGTTGTAACAATGTTCCGATGGATATTATCTACAATGAATAATAATGTTTTGCAAAATATTGTGCAGTCCATGCCTGATGCAGTGCAGATTGTCATTTAAGCAATCCAAGGAATAGCAATAACTAAAAAAAGATTATTTAAACAAATGCAAAAGAGAAAAATTGTGGCCTCAGGTTATATGACCCCAAAAGAAAATAAGCAAATCAGCATCAGCTTTGACACAGTTAAATATGCCATGAGAGAATTTTAAATTAAGCACAAACACACATTTTCAGGGAGGGTGTTAGGAACTCTGAAACTCTGGCAACCTAAGGGCAATTCAATGAACATAGCAAATAGTAAAAACATGCGACTGCTCTTGTTGACGGAAGTAGCAGTTATGGGACAGTCACATGAACTAATGAACGGCATCAGGCTGCAATTCCGCGCACTGATTAACCGGGTTATTTAAGTTGAGTTTTTTGTTCAGTTCAGTTCAAAAGTAAAACTAAAATAGATTTATACCATACCAATGCTAAGTGTTTCTTTCTTTGTTTCATGCTACGTATTTTGCCAAGTTATGTCTATTTTCTTGTTCCGTTTTTTTCCTTATCTTTGCTAGTGCATTTCTTTGTCTGCTTATTTTCGCTTATTCTTATTAAAGATACTTCTCTGCATTTACTTCTGCCTCATCCCTTGTGCAGTATCGTTACAGAGAGCTTGTTATAAAGCCGATTAAGTGGTCTGTACTTTGAGGAATTAAAACAGAAAAACATGCAGGATGGAGTGTGCTCCACGTGTATTACTGTGTGCATTGCCATAAAGGGATAAAATGGATTCGATTGACAATAAAATTGGAGCAGACTGTATAATTACTTCAATCAAGTCAGTCTGTCTATCTCTCTCTCATTTCTCTCATCTTCTGTTGCCAGTGAACAATGAATACTAGATTTATGTTAATCAGTTTAATCAAGATAAGCTAAATGACTTTTCTACTAGTTTTAGTGATTTATACACACACAGCAGACAGCACTGGCCCATCACTAGCACTCAGCTGTATTTCTCTCATTTGCTAAGACACAAAGTCACAAATATGAAAATCTTGCAGCCTGATGCACAGCCACATTATTCATGCAGAAATAATGCATCATCCGCATATGCAATCTTGCCCCGATGCTAAATAGTCATTTGTTATACTGCAATCTGCTAATAGAAATCAAGCCATGCTAAAATTTAAAAGGCAGAGAAAGACTAAATACACTGAGACCAAAAGAGTGTAGGGGGTTTGAGGTGGCCATGCTTAACCTTTTCAGTCCTAGCCAAGATAAATTATATAGACTGTCTATGACACAGCCAGTCAGCCAGTAAATTTTTTTTACAAAGACAGCTGAAATGAACCATTTTTGCACCTGACATTAAAGTTAATTCAGTCTTGAGCACTGTACTGCCTCCTGTTCCAAGTCTCTACTCATACATACAAGTTATCGACAGTGTTCCTGAATTGTAAAAATACACACAAATATTTTTACTTTCATTATATCGCAGAAAATATTAACCCATGATATTGTATGTTTGAATGCTAATCATAATTTCATTTGTTAATACACATACATTACTCAAGGGCATAGCCAGATAGGGGGTCCAAGGTGGGACATGGCAGGACACATGACTGGTTCCGCATTGCAAGCCTTGGATTTTACTGGCTCTAGCTTCTTCCTTGTCTTTCAGCCTCTCCACCTCACTCTGTCCTCCGCATCTTCTGATTTAACGCGAACTACCTGCTTGTCTAAATTGACCACATCCATATATCTTCTCTTTGGTCTTCCTCTCTGTCTCCTGCCTGGCAGCTCCATCTCTAACATCCTCCTACATATATCCACTGTCCCTCTTCTGTACATGTCCAAACCATCTCAGTCAGCCTTCTCTAACTTTGTTTGCCAATTTTCCAACCTATGCTGCCCCTCTGATGTTCTCATTCCTAATCTTGTCTATCCTGGTCACTCCTAACGAGAACCTTAACATCTTAATCTCTGCAACCTACATCTCTGCTTCCTGTCTCTAAGTCAGTGCCACTGTCTCCAAACCATATAACAAGGCTGGTCTCAATACCCTCTTATATACCTTTCCTTTCACTTTTGCTGCAGACCTTTTGTCACACCTGTCACTTTTCTCCATCCACTCCATCCTGCCTGTACTCTCTTCATCTCTTTTCCACATTCCCCATTTCCTTGGATAGTTGATCCCAAGTACCTGAACTCCTGCACATTTGTGACCTCTTCTCTCTGTAGCCTGACTGTTCTACTGTCCTCGCTCTCACTCATACACATGTATTCTGTCTTACAAGTGTTGATTTTCATTCACCTCCTTTCCAGAACATACCTCCACCTCTCCCTGCTCTCACTACAGATCACTATGTCATCTGCAAACATCACAGTCCATGGTAATTTCTGTCTGACTTCATCTGTTAGTCTGTCCATCACCAGAGCAAATAAGAAGGGGCTCTTAGCTGATCCTTTATGCAGTTCCACCTTTACTTTAAAGCTATCTGTCACTTCCACTGCATCTCACTACTGTCATGCTGTTCTCATACATGTCCTGCACCAATCTAACGTACTTCTCAGCCACTCCGAAATTCCTCATACTATACCACAGTTCCTCCCTCTGCACCCTATCATAAGCTTTCTCTAAAACCACAAAGACACAGTGTAGCTCTTTCTGACCTTCTCTATACTTCTTCATCAGCATTCTCAAAGCAAAAATCACATTTGTGGTGCTCTTTCTTGGCATGAAACCATACTGTTGCTCACCTCTTGTTCCACTGTTTTTATACCTTCTGCTCTTCTTTCTCTGTCATTCTCTTTATCCATCAGCTGCTTAAAATACTCCTTGCATCTTTCCCTCACCCTCTCCTCATTTGTCATTTTCTGTATATGTTCATTTCTATCTCTGATCACCATGACATGTTGCACATCCTTTGCTACTCTATCTCTCTGTATCCTTCTCGCCTTTCTTACTGTCTAACTTCTCGTACAATTCATCATAGGACTTCTCCTTTGTCAACTTCTACCATTTGGTCCTCTTTTCTACATTTTCCCTCTTCCCCTTTCTAATCACCAGATTCATCCTGCAAACCACTATCCAATGTTGTGTAGCTACACTATCCCCTGCCACTGTCTTACAGTCTACAATCTCTTTCAAGCAATGTTGTCTACACAGAATGTAGTCTACCTGTGTGCTCCTGCTTCCACTCCTGTAGGTCACCCCGTGCTTCTCCTTATTTTGGAAATATGTGTTTATCATAGACATTTCCATCCCCTTTCCAAAATCAACCACCATCGGTCCTTATAGATTCCTATCCTTAACACCAAACTTTCCCATAAACTCCTTCTCTTCTTTGTTTCCTTGTTTACCATTGAAATCTGCCCCAATCACCACTCTTTCCTCTCTGGGAATGCTCTCTACCACTTCATCTAGACCCCTTCAGAATCTCTCTCTCTCTCTCTCCTCCAACTCACAGCCAAGTTGTGGTGCATAGCCACTGATATAATTCACCATTAGACCTTCAATTTCTAACTTCAAACTTATCAACCCATCTGACACTCTTTTTACCTCAACAACACTCTTTGTATAGTTCTCCATCAGGATCAACTCAACTCGATTTCTCTTCCTATCCACAACATAATAAGTTGAAAACAGTTGAAAACTTGCACCACTGATTCAAATCTTACTCCCCTTCCACTTTGTCTCCTGCACACACAAAATATCTACCTTTCCTCTCTCCATCATATCAACACATTTAGTGTTGCTACCCTCAGTCGTATACTCCTGTTCTCTTTATGTCGCCTCACACGCTTCCCTCCTCGTCAGCTTCGGCAAACAGTAGCCAAATTTTCGCCCGTGCACTATTTGCCGCCAGTACTGGTGGCGTTCCTTGTTAACCCGGGCAGTGACCGATCCGGTATGGAGGAACATTGATTAATTTGCATCATTAAATGTTTTACGCCAACTGCCTTTCGTGACGCAACCCTCACCATTTACCTGGGCTTGGGACCGGCACTAGAAATACACTGGCTTGTGCTCTCTAATGGCAGTGCCTAACCTCTAAAAAGCTTTTGTTCCTGAATGGACAAATCTCCACAGATATACTCTAAATTTGTGTGGCTAATAAAAAATGTTGTTTATATTATGTCCAATTTTACATATAAATTATCAAGTAAGTTCCTGTAATTCATTAGTGACCTCACCTCATTGACTGCAACATAATAGTGTGGCTGCTGGAACTGTGGTTTGTTGTCATTCTTGTCACGAACCACAATGCGCACCTCATGAAGAATAACGGTTCCAACTAGCTCATTAGTGCACTGAACCTGAACCACTATAGTGGTGATGTATCTGGGAGGCTGAAAGAGAGAAAATATCTGACAAGCTTTTCCTCATGGAGACGTCTGCCTCGTGCCTTTGAGAAAGCTTGAAAAATTACACTCATCACTTAACACCCAGATGCATACACACAAATCTATAAAACAGTGGCAATGTCCCCTTTTTACAATTACTGTCATACCTCTAGTTTTTATAGTATTTAATCTCAAATAATTTCAAAAGTTAAGTGTTGTTTCTCTTATTTCCCCTTTTTTGTTTGAAATAGGAACTATGCACTTCAAGAAAAGTTTCCCTAGAATTAATTTAGCCGCATTGTTTGGATATTAGAATAAGAGTCCACTCACATCACGGTCCAGTACTCTTCCAGTGCTGTTGAGGTAGAGTCTCTGCATAAGAGGGTCCAGTATAACCCAGTAGTCATAGTTACCCAGTAATGTAAGAGATATGGTCCGGCCTGGGTCCTGTGCTCGACCATTAATCTGCATGTTCTCTACGAGAACTGTGCCTAGATGACAGAGGAAAATGTAGAGAAGGAAAAAAATAGAAAATACATGAGAATGTGATGAGTAAGAGAAGAAAAAAGAAATAATAATAATAATACATTCTGTTTTGTCTCTGCTCTATTTCTGCACTCAAAATGACTCAGTGACTAGTGATTAAACACGCAGGAACTCTATCCAGCTTCACCTGGGTTTAAGTAGGAGAGCTTTAATTTTCTCTCTGGTGTAGGTATTTAAAGAACACTCTGGTTATAGGATCTATGATTAGGCTATGATTACAATCAGTCTGTGGCACTGCTCAGGTGTTATATGAGCCAACATTGCTCCAAAAGTGGCCTTCAACTGTATTGCATTGTTGGGTCTGGCATGTGGCATCTTCCTCTTCACAATACCCCATAGATTGTCAGGTGAGTTTCCTGACCAATTAAGAACAGGGATACCATGGTCCTTAAACCAGGTATTTGTAGCTTTGGCTTTGTGCAGGTACCAAGTCCTGTTGAAAAATAAAAAAATCTGCATCTTCCAAAAGTTATTCAGCAGCAGAAAGCATGAATTGTGGCAAAACTTCCTGGTAGACAGCTGCATTGACCTCAGAGCTCAGAAAACACAGTAGACCAACAGCAGCAGATGACATGGCTCCCCAAACCATCACTGACTGTGGAAACTTTAAATTAGACCACGAATGACATGGATTCTGTGCCTCTCCTCTCCTCCTCTAGAATCGAATACCTTGATTTCAAAGGAAATGCAAAATTTATTTTCATCAGAGAACATAACTTTGGACCACTCAGCAGCAGTGCAGTCCCTTTTGTCTTCAGATGCTTTTGACGCTGTCTTTTGTGGCTTGACATATGGTATGCGACAGCAAAAACGCAACTACCAAAAGTTGTTAAAGTAAGGACAATTGATAAAGCAAGGATAGCATCATAGGTAAACAGGACTTACTGAAACTTTCAGAAAGAAAGCTATTATTGACTCCAGTCTCTCATTTAAAGCTCATGTAGATAACATCACCAGGACAGCATTCTTTCATCTTAGAAATATTGCCAAGCTAAGAAACACACTGTCACTTCATAATGCTGAAATATTAATTCACGCCTTTGTCACCTCCAGATTGGTCTATTTTAATGGCTTACTGTCTGGGTGCTCGGGCCGGTGTTTACGAAAACTTCAGTTAGTGCAAAATGCTGCAGCCAGAGTTCTTACTAGAACTAAAAAATGTGATCATATATCCCCTATCTTAATTACACTTCATTGGCTTCCAATTTAATTCCGCATAAACTATAAAATTCTAATACTTGCATATGAAGCTCTAAATGGTCTTGTGCCGCAATATCTAAGTGAACTACTAATATTTCATGACCCACCTCGACTACTGCGTTTAAAAGGTGCAGGCTGCTTGCAGGTTCCTAGAATAATGAAAGTTACAGCAGGTGGCAGAGCTTTATCTTACAAAGCCCCCAAGTTATGGAACAGCCTTCCAGCTAATGTTCGGGACTCAGACAGTTTCTATATTTAAATCTAGACTCAAGACATATTTGTTTAGCCAAGCATTATCTTGCTAGTCTCAGTGGAATTTGCAATCTATTACATGCCACAGTTCCTAAATTAGTTCTTTACTATGATTATGTCGAATTATTTCTTTTTCAGTTATTTCAGAAATTGTTAGCAGGTGGACTTCGTTTCCAACACCCTCTGATCCACCTGAATGGCAAATTTTGCACACTCCATCACAGACTCCTTTTCAGTGTTGTTAATCAGATATAGCCCAAATGAGGATGGAGTTCCCCTCTGACTCTGGTTCCTCTCAAGGTTTCTTCCTCTTAGCATCTCAGGGAGTTTTTCCTTGCCATTGTCGGCTTGCTCGTTGGGAAAAAAAATAATCTTATGAAAGCGCAAATTTATATATATAAACGTTATATCATTCTTGTTAAGCTGCTTTGTGACAATGTTCCATTGTAAAAAAGCGCTACATAAATAAAATTGAATCGAATAGTCCATCTGGCCCTGGCTATGATGTCAAGGTGTCAATGTATATAGAGCAGCAGGTTTTGTGTATGGGGAGGTAGGCCATCTCGACTGCCATCCACAGATAAAAGCCACTCCTTTAGACACAGGAGCATGAAAACCAGACCACAGAGCTATGGAATGACTAGGTCTGATAAATCATATTTTTATCATGTGAATGGAAGTCACTTACCTGAATAAGAGATGGAATGACATTGCACTATGAGACCCTGTTTGAAGGTCAAGGTAGATGTGGCCCAACAAGGTTAGTAAGGCAGCCATTGCCTAGTGGACAAGGTAGAGGGCTTGGTAATAAAAGGTTGCCAGTTCAATACCCACTCCAGGCAAATAGCATCCACTGCTAAACTGCCATTAAGCAGGACACCCAACCCAAATTGCTGTGTGCTTTAAATAGGGCCTGCACACTGCTATGGGTATTGGTGTGATAAATATATTTATATAGCCAAATTATATATAGCTATTATCATTATTATTATCATTACCATTATCAGTTATAATAATGAATAGAGGTAAACAACAACAGCACATCCACTAAAAGGTGCTAAATGGGTGTTTGGAAAAAAAATAATAAAGGGATAAATTAAATCTATTTACAGATTATATATGTACAATGCAATACTGAAAATGTTCCCCAAACTACTCTGATTTAACAATCACTCAACTATCTCTAATGAGCTCCTAAATAGACTTTCCTGGACCACTTAGCCCAGCACATAAAAATCCTAATCCTCTGCAGAGGGAGGTAATATTGAACATAAACAAAACAAAAATAAACAGAAAATCGAGGGAAAATTTGTTCGTAACGGGCAATATAATGATAACAAGCTAAACACCCACATAATCAACAAGATCAAATTATATTAAGAAAAAAATATTTTAAACTATATGCAACAAACGAATCCCCACGTTGATCATTGCAGTGAGGCTTGGGGTATCTTAGGCTTGTGTTTAAGTAACTGGCCTTGCGGCTGGAACATTCTCGCAAAGTCATTATATGCCTTCATGTGTATGGTGGTCTATGTAGATTGTCTTGATAAATGTGAACTAATGATTAATACAATTCCAATCATTTATAAAACAACTGAACTAGTCTTTACTGAAAGTGCAAGTTGATAGATGGACGCTATTCTTGTTTCCTTAACGTGGTTTACAGCTTGAGTGAGTTGACCTTTCCTGCTCACCTTTACACTCTTTCCAGCATGCACATCATGTGAGAATATACAGTATATGTCATAGATTAGTCAATTTGTCAATATAACTAGGTGAGACCCCCATGCTCACCTGAGATCGTTATTCATTTTTTTTTACCTCAACACTGCAAAATAATGTTATCCACAGTTATCACTGTGCAACAATACCCTTGCTTACAATATGAACTCCGCACCCATTTGACCCCCACCACAATTCCTTTAATTCAGAACTCAACTATTAATACAAGCACTCGCAGTGTAGGGAAATATTCTGCCAGTGCCCCACTGCCTTGACTCCATACTACCACCATCCCCCAACTATTATAGCTCTACTGATAGATGCTGGAGAATATCTTTTTCCCTACAAAGATGGATTTGATATTATAGCACTCAAGCCATAAATTGGCATTCTTCCAAAAGATTAGTTCTGGCATGAAATCCCTAAGAGAACATCGGAATTGCAGACTGTGTGTGTCAAACACTAAAGCAGCTGTGCGACTTGGTTGTCATAGTTAATGGTTGCGGCTTTGCAAGAAAATGAAAATACAAACAATTTTTCTGAACCGTAGTTTACTATGAAATTTGCATGCTGTGCTAATCATACTGCATGAGCAATATAAGTAACTACACAATAGGTGAGTGATGAAGATAGGTCTATTAAAAGGAAAGTTTTATTTAAAAAAATTCCCAGATAGCGCATTTGACAAATATAAAGTGACCTGTAGGCTGAATTAGTTACCCCAGGAATACACCCTGCCTCGGGTACGGCATGCCAGCTAAGCATTAAACTACTCCCAATCCATAAATTGGCATTCTTCCCTGAGATTAGAACTGGTGCTAATTATGAAAATACAATTGATAGACTCATCAAACTCTAGCAAATTAATTGCAGCAGTTGCTGAATGGTTATCCAAAATCTGAGTTACCCTCAAAAGCCACAACTGTGCCATAAGTATATGCAAGCAGTGACACAGAAACATAGATAATGATTTGGAAGTTTTTTTCCACCAGGTGCTCCAGTAGCCTCCCACAGACGAAAGAAAGGTGTATGAGCATCCTACAATGGAGTGGTTTCTTTCTACCTTGTGCTGAGTTTTGCTGGCTGGGCACTGGTTTCCCCATGACCCTAACTATAATTAAGCTGTAATAGAAATTAAAAAGGATCTTTTGCCACCTATACCATAGAGATTAGAAGAAAATCAAATAATCACAATGAATGACATTAAATCATTTGATTACTTGTGATTACATTTAGTTACCATTTGACATACCTAAATAACAATCAGTGATTAGGACTATTGACTGGTAGGTTTGATGTTAAAATGCTAGTCACTGCATGTTACTGTTATAAGTGCACCCGTGAAATGTTATAAATGCATTTTAACTGTTAAGTGTGAGTGGTGTATAATTGTTACGTTTTCACACCACAACACACTAAGAAAGCACTGTGTGCATAACAGTTTGTGTTAGATTGTTAGGTTGCATGATTACAAGTTTAGAAATAAAAAAATCTGGTTTTATGGCTTACAAATTTTAAGCAAATCAATCTTCCACAATTTACGTAGAGCCCTCTGAATTACATGCGCGTATATTTTACATTGAAGCTCAAGAAAAGACTATATTCTTCTGAACATGCTGCACATAATAAAAATGCATATGATTCAGGTGTCGGAAATGATTAATGAACTCTAATCATGATGATGAAGCAACAACAACTTTAATCAAAAATCAATTTTAATCACTTACTGTGAAAATGCATATCTAATCCATGCCTGAACCATCCTTACACACCTGATAACAATGTCCCATTTGCAAGCCAATATGTCTCAAAGCTCTAAAGAAGATAAATGGAGACTGTCTAAGAGCTTCAAGTGGGTAAATGCATATTAATCAAAGGCCTTGTCTGAAATATGGCACATTGTACAGTACATATGAGCCCCATGTATTAATAAACGATGCGAACTGTGTTTTGTGGATTTAGTGATATTTGAGGCAACTTGTGCCATTTGTTGAGGAAAACAGTTTTAATTTGGAGCAGAGTACATGTAGAGATGGATTATGGGGTTTAAACTGCCAACTTATGAGCCCTTCACTGCTGTCATCTAGCAGAAACCTCCCTTTGAACAGGCAATTACAGATTTAGTCTTCATTTTCAGTTATATAGCCCTTTATAGTTGCACTAGATTATTGAGGGCAGTGGTGAACTCAAGCATTGATGAAATATATTTCAGCATGTATAGTTCTATTGTAGTAAATGTTATAACATACACAATCCATGCTATTAAGCTGTGAGTACTATTCGCACATGCCACTATATGATTATATATTTTTTCCAAATCTTAATAACAATACATGAACAAATAGATTTCTCAACCATGATTTCTCTGGATAGAAAACATAATGCCTAATTGTGTTTACTGAACAGTTGATTTTCTATGAAGAGCAAAATACTGCTTTCTCTTACCAGTGCACTACCTGAAGTGACATGAACTTCCCAGCTTTGCTCCTACTTTTTTACCATTTTGCTACACCACTCAAACTTAATCAAACTTTAAACCTGTTATCCCGTTACCATTGCAAAGAACACCCATGACACAGTTGAGGCACACTTTTTGTCTCAAAGGAGCAAACATGGAGAAGAAACTAAACAGTTTTGTTGCTCCATAGCTTTTTCACAAGTACACTGGTGTCTCTTCAAAATAAGTAGAGCAACCAATTTTTTTGTGTTACACTAAAATAAAGCTTTTTAAAATTATTTTATTTGTGATTGCGGGCTAAACGCACATTTTAGATACTGCTTCTATATGAAACGCACAAAACACATTGCCACTATTGGAGGAATGTCTTTAATATCGCCTACAGAAACACCCTGTAAATGATCCTCCAATTTCCTTTTTCAAATCTCTAGCTTCCTCTTAACCAGACTCTTAATAAACACGGTTAATTTAAATATCAACAGCACCAGAGAACAGAAAGTTCTTCCAGGTTCCTGATTTTTAAGCAGGACTTAATACATCAGATGGTTGGGAACAGAGGTTGCACACACACACACACACACACACACACACTGAGAAATGGAGCTGCACCAGCTGCAGAATGGTTTGAGTGGGCAGAGGCTGGAATTGCCTCTCTCCAGAAAAGAGCCAGCTGCTTGAAAATAATTCAACTTTCAATAGTTTCTAATTACATCTATCTCACTCTCTCCATCTCTCTCTTTCTCTCTCTCACTCACATATATACTCACTTTCCATTTTTTTTTATTCCTTAACCTTCTATCCATCTCTCAAACATGCATACATTTGGTATTGTTTTACTTGTGAGGACTTTGCATTGGCATTACTATTAATTCTAGATGCTGAATAATACTCACACTTGCTAATCTCTCTAGTGAAAATGCTACTTTTTTCCCTAAAAAATCATTCCCGTTTGTGGACCAGTAAAATGTACACACGATATCCGACCTATTATATATTCCTATCCTCATTGGTACATTCGAGGGACAAAGATATAAAAACAAGCACGCACATACACACACACACAAAAGACACAGACACTTTTAATAGAAGTTAGGAAAGCCATGTTTTGCTGATATAAGCATAATTTAGCATAGCATATATAGTATAGCTTGTGCTAACCATGTGTCTCTGTTTTACCGATACACAGAAATTGCACTGATATTGTTAAATAAGTCCTACCACCTAATGTGTGCTAAATAATTACACATTTATATATAAAGAATCAACATGAACCATTTGACTCAGTAGAACACACAAAAGAAAAGGAGCTTACAGGTGAAGCTGAAGTGAATAATTCTGATTATCCCTTTTCAATGGAACTGGTTAAGGGTTCAGATAGATCAGGCAGCAAGTGTACAGACAGAACTCAAGGTTGATTTGTCGGAAGCAGGAATAAATGGGCAGACATAATGATCTGAATGACTTTGATAAAAGCCAAATCGTAATGACTAGATAAATGATTCTCCTAAATTGTAGGTTTTGTGGAGTGTTATAAGACTGCAGTAATTAGTATCTTGGAAGGACAACCACTAAACTGGAATCAAGTTCATAGAAATCCACCGCTTACTGATGTGCATGCAGAAAAGTGTTAGAGCATACAGAAAAGTGTTAGAGCATACAGTGCAAATGAAAACGGCATTCCCGATTTCCATAAAGAACTTCACAATTGGAATCATCTGACCACAGAACAGTTTTCACTTTGCCACAGTCTATTTTAAATCAGTCTTGGCCCAGAGAAGACGTCTGCACTTCTGGATCTTGTTTAGATATAGTTTCTTCTTTGAACTATAGAGTTTCAGCTCTGGAAATATTCCTGAGCCTATTTTGTGATTTCCAATACAGAAGCATGCCTGTATGTGATGCAGTGCCGTCTAAGGGCCCGAAGATCACAAGCACCCAGTATGGTTTTCCTTGACACATATACACAGATTCTTACAGATTCTCTGAATCTTTTGACGATATTATGCACTGTATAATTTTACATTGTTGAACTACATTGTGATATTGCTCCACTATATTTGTGGGCGCAAAAGTGATTCTCTTATATTTACTTCTCAGAGCCGCTGCCACTTCATAACCAGTTATATTAATTACCTATTGCCAATTGACCCTAATGAGTTGCATTTGTTTGTACCTTTAACTTTTTCAGCCTCTGAATGCCCTGTCGTAACTATTATTAAGCTCGTAATTTAAGTGTTTTCAATACCTGTATTTCCTTGCGCCTTGTGCTTCTGTGCATCAGATTCCCAAAACTCACCAGTATTTACCAGGTATACAAGTGAGTGTGCAAGTGAGTGAGTATTCACTTGTCTTACAGTGTAAACACATGATGCTCACATGTTCGCCTTTCAATTACAAATATGAATTTTAACATTGTGCGCTTTATTAATAAATACTGTATAATATCTTTTTAAATATGAGCAAAATATGTACAGCTTAACAAGTGCTCACCGGCCACCTTGTGAGTACTGGGTTGAAACCCCTTCTGACCTGCCTAAATACTTTGTGGCATAGAGTCATTGCTATGCATGGTAGCATGCCACCGGATCCCAAATGTGCTCTATTCGATTGGGATCTGAAAACTTAAGAAATCATCATGCATCACTGAAATCAACTTTCTTCTATAGTTTTACATAAGCATCTTACATAAGCATCTTACATAAGCACAACCCAGTTAAACAAATATGAGAAAAAAATATTATACAAACCCGATTCTAAAAACATTTGGGATAAAGAACAAACTGTAAATAAAAATAGAATGCAATAATTTACAAATCTCAAAAACTGATATTGTATTCACAATAGAACATAGACAAC
>JAOUQV010000034.1:8709122-8726020 GCA_028565295.1 Aspidoras spilotus | reverse complement strand
GAATTGACGCTGTATTGGCCGCAAAAGGAGGCCCTACACTATACTAATAAATTATTGTGGTCTAAAACCAGGTGTTTTATTGTCTAACCCCTGTATATACAGTATATATAAAGCCCTTTCTTTACAATTTGTTTTAAAAGAAATCATTTGTAACCTATTTTGTGATTTTACATTCCACTTAAGATTAATAAATTGCAGATTGCTCTCTGACCTTGTCTAATAGCTTACTGCATCTTTTTAAGTATAATTTCTCTTTCCCAGCATTGCAGATAATAATTAAATTCTTATGGGTCAGAGAATGATGACTCTCTCATTTACTTCAACCGCAAATCATAAAAACTTGACATGGAATAAACTAAAAAAATAACTGCTGTGTTTCTTACATTGACTTTGACTTCTCTTTCATTGCAGGCAGTATGAATCCAAGATATTTATTGTTTTATTTTTATTTATTATTTAACATCTTTTAATTTATTGATAAAACCATTCCTTTACAAAAAAATAATAAGGTAAAACAAAAAATAATTTGAAGGTTCTTGATGCAGTGACTTCTAAGGGATTGAAGATCGCGGGTGTTCAGTTTAGGCTTGAGCCTTTCCTGTTTATGCCATGGAATGCATCTTAATTCCATGAATGATTTAATTATAAAATGTAGTTTCTAATAGAAAATATGTAAATTGTATCCAATCTTTATTTGAAGAATACTGTTTTTAAAGATATAATTAATAATGATTAATATTTAATTAACACTCACACTTCTACACTAGGAAGTGTACTGTCAGCAGTACGACAAGAGGAACTGAGACATCTCTTCAAGAGACAGAACATCATAAAAGAACAAGGCCCAAATGGTGCCCCCCTGTATAAAGCCAGTGCTAATCCCACAAGAAACCATCTATCACTGCCACCCCTCACTTTTAACAACAACCCTGTAATGACTGTGGAGATCATTAAGTTCCTGGGAACTACTATCTTTCTGGGCCTGAAATGGTAGCTCCATATCAGCTCTGTCCTCAAAAAGGACCAACAGAGGATGTACTTTATGAGGAATTATAGTTTACCTCAGGAGCTGATGAAGACAGGAACAGACTGCAGAAAACTGAAGAACTGACTCTGCCCAACCTTTTAGACTTGTACACTTCAAGAACCAGGTAACGGGCAGAGAAAACCATTACAGAATCCTCTCACCGTGGACACAATTTTTATTAGCTCCTTCCCTCTGGCAGGTGATACAAAACACTGTACACAATAACTACATGACACTCAAACATTTTTTTCCTTATGCTATCAAAATCATCATCAGCTGATCATAAACACTAAGCTGTACATACACACATCATTATAGCACATTACTGCACATTATTATTGTTATGCTACAATGCACACTGCTCTTTTGTATATTGTATATTCTGTTAATTATTTTTATCTGTATATCTGTACAAAAGAAACCCCTATCAACCAGAACCAAGTTCCTTGTAGGTGAAAATAAATAGTCTGTGATTTCAGGAGTATGCTATTTGAAGTTCACTACAATAGTGGGATAATGTCTGAATTTTACAGACCTGTGAAATGACTTCTTTCACCAAACCAAGCTAGGATTTAGGAACCAGCTACATGTATTCATCAACTTGGGTAGCAACCAAAATAAAAACAAAAGCCTGTGCAGTGAAAGAAAAACTGGCTGCAAACCCAGACAGATGCAGGGTGCATAAACGTCTTTAGCTTGTGGTTAATCCAAGTAGAAAAATGTAGCCAGTAAATCTAAGAAACAGAAACAATGAATACATAAAATATGACAGCTGTCTCTTGGAAATAATGACTGTCCCTTCTTTCATTTGCAAAATTTCTAGTGGAAGTTCACCTACGGCAACACTAAGCATTTAGCTGTGCTTATCTTAGAGCTCCCAGACCACTACACCAACACAGTTCATTCTTACCACCTTACTTTTTCTATGTAAAACAAATAATGCATCTCTTTGCAGATTGAACAATGAATGAAGACATTGTGAAATACAGTGTTTGTGCGCAGAAATGAGTAATAAAAAAATGCTCTAGGCAGCACAGTGGCTAAGTGGGTAATGCTTTCGCCTCACAGCAAGAAGGACCAGCCCCAGGTGGCACAACTCTGGAAATTTATGTGCCGAGTTTGCATGTTCTCCAGGTGCACCGATTTCCTACCGCATTACAAAAACATGCTTGTTAGGTTAACTGGTGTCTCTAAATTGCCTGTTAATGTGTGAATGTGATTGTGTTTGTATGCACCCTATGATGGATTGGTGCCCTGTCTGGGATTGTTCCTGCCCTCGCGCCCAGAGGTGCCAGGTGGGCACCGTCTGACCCATGACCACATGTGGATTAATATGAAAATGAATGAATGCTGTAAACAACTGAAGATGAAAGATAGCAATCATTTTTATGTTAATTTGTTTATTTGCTGAAACTTGTTCAAATTCTAAAGCAAAACTCACCAGAGAAACAATTAGAAACCTGACTTATTAAATCTAACAGATTAAATGTTTTTCCCCTGTTAATAAATCACTCGGCAGTTATTTGCTCACAGTTATTGAAGCCTTCTAGTGCCAGCAGTCATGTATTGCTTTAAGAATGCTTCCCAGGGATAACCGGTATTTATCTTCAGAACATAAAATGAAAGAGGAATAGAAAACATAAAAACATGTGGTGTAGCCAGAGTCACACAGCAACAAATTGGCAGTGGTGTCAAATGCATGGCTGGGTTCTGATGCTGTCCTGGCAGGCATTATGAGTGTATTATGCAGTGTAGCATTGCCTACTTTAAGACACTTTGTGTGTTAATGGGCCCCAGTGTGCCATCACAACAACAAAACACCATCTGCAAGAACACACAAAATTGTCTCACACATACACACTGCCAGCACACAGGACTGAGTGAGAGACACAACAAGTTGTGTCCATGATTACTCCACAATGGTAATTAATGCATCAGTGAATCTTACATACAGTGTGTGTGTGTGTGTGTGTGTGTGCGCGCGTTTGTGTGCATATGTTGTGTCAAATGCTGTCATCGCTTTGTGATGGTTGGCTGAACAAATGTGCTCCATAGGACAGGGTTAAGCTAACTGGGCATACACATCTTTTAAGCTGTTGAAGCCCTTGGAAGTGTGAATATACAGTATATACACTATATACTGTACTTTGCAACAGTTCTAGGGACATACAGAGACTTGCTGCAATGTAAAAATGATTAAAAAAACTTTCTACTAGTGTCACAGTCGGGTCAAATTATTGAACTGATAATAGCAGAAAGAGTCATTTTGATTTATAGAGAGTGTCGCGATATTACAGATTGTACTTCTCAGAAGCTAGTAATCCATTAATATGCATAGAGTATTTCGCTGCTTTTTTTAGGTTGAGGTTATTTTTTCACATTAACTGATTTCTGTCTCAGTTCCCATTTTTCAGTAATATGGGTTGTGTCTGGTCCTGGTGTCTGTGTTTGTTTCTGTGTTCTTTACTATTCTGTGGGTTGGTTTTGGTTTATTTCTGTAAATGCTGTAATTCAAGGGTTTTCGGTTGCAGTTGCAATGGGTTTGTGTTCAATTAAAACATTTCTGAATTTGCTTCATATTTAGTCTCTCTTTCTGTGTCAGAATGCTAAGAGCATTGCAGTGTGTAGTAGAAGGGGGGTGTGGGGTGAAGAAAAGGAAGCACTAGAGATCTTGTTCTGGTTCTGCAAATATCTTTTCATAAATTTGGAGGCTTCCTTGTCTTGCTTGTGATATCAACCCACACTTTCACTCCAAGGAAGGCATCACTCCCCCCTTGAACTTCACAGAGTAATTTTGCTCTCCCATGGTTACCACAGAGAAGATTGCATAACCATACTTCCAAGGTTATTAATTTGGTTTTGTGAATTCTTAAGTTTCTGTTTTGTTTTAGCTAAAATGTGCTTGAAAATAAGTAAGGAGCAAGTACATACCATTCGGACTCTCTTCATCAATGGTGACAATGGTAGCAGGGGGTCCAGATCGAAACAACTTGCACTCTGTGTGAACAATAAAGCATGAAACACAGTCAAAATTCTTATTATCACTCATTTAACCTTAAAAATTATACAAAGATGTGATTTGTTTTTCACACAGTCATAAAGGTGGAACCTATGAATGAATGATAAGGCATAAGCTCAAAAGTATGTGTGCACTTGATTATCACACCAAAACTGCTTCTACAAATAAAACCATTAAACACTCATAAATTCCATTTATGCTATAGCATTATAATTATAATTATATTCAAAAACCCTTGTTCCAGTATGATAGTGTCCCTGCACACAAAACTAGGTGTTTAAGGCCATATTAAATATGAATAGCTCTGCATGACTTGCAGCACCAGGCATTTTTCCCTAATGTCAGTGACCAAAAACTGTAATTATATTGTGGCTGAATGGAAGCATCCCTATAGCCACATTTTAAAATCTTGTTAAAAGTTATAATAGGCAGGTGAACACATACTTTTGGCCATATATTACAAACACAATCAAGAAATTATCCAACAAAATATGAATACATTTTTAATATATCATTCATCACATCCCAACAGTCTGTCAAAGAAGGTGAATAATGTTAATTTTATTTTCTTTTTTAATCAGATCATGTATGATTCCCAGTCTAGATTTGTGCTTTGCAGTTCGTACTGTGACGACTGGTATTTTACATGACTGCTAGATGAATACAAAAAAATCCACTAATGTACACATAGGGAAGTATCGAGCAAAGATATTTTGCAATTAGAGAGGAAACAGGAAGTAATAAAGAGAACGAGCAGCACCTTACCATCATAGTGCCAGTCTATGTCAGATACAGGGATAGTTTCAGCAGCAGGGTGAAAAAAGCAAACAAGGAAAAGACAAGAATAAGACATGTGCTACAAATATGTTTAAGATTATAAAACTCTTCAAGCTATTTTTTGGATACCAGTGGGAAAAAAAAACACGAGTTAGTAGCTAGTTAAGCAGTCGCAATGTAACCAAACACAAAGGACAAATTCTATCCTAATTAGAAGACAGTGAAACACACACACAGGATAAGGTTCTTCTGTTTGCATGAGTCAACATCTGTTGCCAGGTGAGAAGTGTAGATCGATTTCACATTAAATATGAAACATCACAGTTGTCACCCTAGAAAACAGAAACAATATCACAAACGCTTCAATGCACCTTTACAAACATCATTCACTCAAATTTACAGAATCCTCTGAAAGCAATGAAGTGGTTACAGAAAACAGCTGAATGAATAAATATACTGATGAGCAGTGCTAACTACGTATAACCAGTCTTCCTCGAGTCTGTATAGTGTAGATAACTGCTATTAAACGCAAAGATTTAAACCTTTCTGAGCTAAAATGTGCTAAAAATGATCGGTTTCTACATTCACTGTTACGTAATTAACTACAGTCATTGTTGTATTTTTCATTATTTTCACGTCCGCTACCGCCTGAGGGTGCCTAGAACTCTGGTGACGCACACACTCACTGTCTTGAGTTAAGTTCGTATTTACCTGTTTGAGTTAAGATTTAAAAAGGAGAGAATTAGATAAGGGTGCTGTCTGTCAACAGTTGAAAAAACACTGTCTAGTCCGTTTATTCCGTGTATTCTGTGTATAGAATGTAACCCGCATGTTAGTTAGGAACTTGCTTCGCTATCTCTGTTAGTCTGTATCCGCTAAGTTATGCTCTCTGTCTTACTCCCAGTTCAAAAATGTACTCCAAGCCCTATCTCTGAGGCATTAGTTTGGATAGAAAAGGGAAGACTCTAAGGTAATAATTAAAAAAATTATATTTTGCATATTTCATATTTTCTAATAATAAACATTATTTAAATAATAAAGAGTTTATCACAGTACCGTATTATATGGCTGGCTATATATGATATCTGACAGGCACAGATTCTATTCATTTCTTGCAATGGAAGGTGCAGGTTGGTGTGGTTGGCCAGCTATGCTAGGCCTACAGTATTTTTCTTCCTCCATGTGCTACCTTTAATATAATCAGTGGCCTAAATGATGAGGATTGTTGCTCCTATGCCTCCTTGACAACATACATTTTAATTTATTTCTTATTTATGTCACATATCTGGTCTGCACTAACTAATTAGACACTAACCAGCTCACCTGAAGCTAAATAGGAGAGCTGCAATTAGCTCTCCCAGTAAGGTATATAAGATAATTCTAGGCTAGAGTGCCACGCGAGTCAACACAGACGTCTATGCTCAGTTTAGCACTATGGACTATGATTTTAGGATCGCTGTCCTTTATTTACTTAAGGTCATTTTAGCCGTTAGCGCTGTTAGCCCTAGTTGTTTACCTCTGTCTATGTGTTCTTATGTGCTTCCGTCTAACCCATGCTAATGTTCTGTGTTTTTGTGCATGTTTGCAGAGCCAGAGTGTTGTGCATTCCCTTCCTGATTTACTTACAGTCATATCCTCTGAGTATTGCCTGTGGCCATCTTGTATTGTTGTTAACGTGTCCTTGTTTATATCCCAACACTGTGCTTTTTTTGGTTTTGTGTGCATGCAAAAATAAACTTACAATTGTCTCCACATCTGTGTTACGGGAGACATTTTGCAATGTACTTTATTTAAATATTTTTATCATACATGGAGAGCTATTAGAAGTAAAAATGTGTCCTTCTTTTTCATGCAGGTGGGGCAAATTCATTACTATGTATGCCCAATTTTGTCTATACAGGAGACAAACATTGTTTGCTTTTTTAAACATAAATTATGTTGAGGGACATGTTGGGCATTGTCGATCACCCTTACATCTCTCACAAAATAGATCAATAAGATAACCAGAAAAATGATTTAATCCCAAGAGACGGTTAAGATGCATGATGCAATGAATTACCAGGCAGACATAATGAACACCAGGCAGACATATTCACTCACATATTTACCCCAGAGTGCTAAGAAGCTAAGAAGCAGAGTGCTAAGAAGCTTAAATAAGACTGTACTTCTCGAGTTGTTTCTTACTGAACCTCACTTCACATTGCTCCTTTTAAATTTGAGTGAATAGAAAATTGGTTTCTGTAAATTAGCATCTGCAATGTCATTCCACATTTGTTGCAAATAAGTGGTCTGGATCTTAGCACAAAAAGATTTGGAATATGCCCCCACTCTGGCACTCAGTTTTGAGATGGTGCCTTTGACTTCCACAGTTCCTACGTTAACAATTCACCAAATAATATAAGTCTAATTACAAAATTATTAGTTTTGTTACTTTACCAACATCGTCTCCAGTGCCTACAATTTTAATATTAAGTTTTCAGGAAAGTGCAGTCTGTGAAGTTTATCATTTCTATGAACCTTCCTAAGCAAAAAATAAGCTGGCCAGCAAATATTATGTCTCACAAGTAGCAAATATTATGATAACAGAATTAACAAGCATCTGGAACTTTTTAATCTATTATATCTTGTTAATGTTTACAATACAATCTAAATAAGCAAGAACTAAACCCACCATACCAATTATTGGACTATCTAGCTTTATTTTGAGACTTATTTAAGCAGGGCTATTCGGCAACCCATACATATGAGCAAATCAATTTATGTTGTTAGTACAAGAAGCTGCCATCTGCTAAGAGAAGTGCAACTCTACATGCCAGAAGAGAGACAAATCCATTGTAGGATTTAGGATGCTTTTAAACACATCAAACACCATACCTAATACGTACGATGTGTTCTCCATGGCAGTGTTATGTTAGCAAGTACGTCTAAATGATATATATATATATATATATATGGCATATGGAAGATGGAGGACAAAATGAAAAGTAAGAAAATGCACAGCTTACAGACCCCCAGCTGTGAACCAGTAAAGACACGAGACAAATGTTTAAATAATATATGTGTAAATACTCACAAGCAAAAGAATAACAATACATGCATACATTAGATGAGAACATGAAGAGACTGACACACTCTCTTCACTTTTGTCACATCTCTCACAAAATAGATCAATAAGATAACCAGAAAAATGATTTAATCCCAAGAGACGGTTAAGATGCATGAGGCAATGAATTACCAGGCAGACATAATGAACACCAGGCAGACATATTCACTCACATATTTACCCCAGAGTGCTAAGAAGCTTAGGTTTTGATCCACTTATCTGTAAGTCCAGAGGAAATACCGTATCATTAATTGCTATAGAAATTGGGGCTGGAATTAGTGTGGCTAGAAAGTCTAAAACTATTTTCTTTTGCATTGATGAGGAAAAGGTGGAGCTTGCTAGTGGGGAAAGCCCTGAGGTTAGCTAAAGTAAAACACTGAGTAGAAATTTACAGTAAGTCAGTCAACTCCAGAAACAACCCATAAATTATGACACCTAATTTTAGGGGAAATATGAATGAGAAGGGCAAATGCAAATGTTGTACCGTAAAAATAGCTTCGATATGTGTAGAAATGATTTAGGAACATAAACAGCATCAGTAGCACAGTATGTAAGTTGGACTTCGGCTTCAAAAAATTCAGATCCCACCTCTGCTAAGCTGAAAGCAAAGCCCTTAAGTCAAAGTCAAATTTATTGTTAAATCTGTAATACGTACAGGACATACACAGGACTAAAATTATGTTACACTCAGATTTCATAGTGCAGCGGTAAACATTAATCCTTAACTTAATCCTTAACTGCTTAATTATATAGATTATATCTACTCATCAATCATCTGCTGCTTATTCCACACAGGGTCACAGGCCAGCTGGTTCCCACTCAGCCCCTCTGGGCACAAGGGCAGTAACAACCATAGACAGGACACCACTGTATCATACAGCACATAAAGACACACAAACTTTCACACACATTCAAACACTAAGGGCCACTTTAGAGACGCAATTTAACCGAATGTCTTTGGAATGTGGGAGAACCCCGGAGTACCTGATCTATAAAAATGAAGTGAGGTCTCCGAAGCAGGTTTAGCTCAATAAGTATTCATGCTCATTTATTATGAGTGCAATTACTACTATGAACACATACAGACTATGCTTAGCAGTGATGGAGGGTTTGCTGTTTGTAAAAATACAACAGTTATCCAAAGCTAAATATTCGATTGTATTTAATGCTTTTGTAATAAAATGAATTTGTATTGAGACTGTTAAAATAATGCAGGCAGGTAAAAAATATAAAGGAAAAAATAATAGCATGTTTTAGAAATCTACAATTGCTGGGAGATCGGGACTTGTGGCAGCATAATATCGTACATATACATGCTATCATTTTGGAAATTTATGTCATGGTTGTTGGTGCCAGCTGGCCTGAGTATCAGAATTATCTCTAGAATAATCTCTATAGTTTATATAGAGTGGAACAAAAATGAAACAACATCTGATGAGAGGCATTTCTGCAAAAGGAAACACTTTGTTGATGAGACAGGTCAACTGAAAATGGCCAGAATAGTCTGAACTAACAGAAAGGCTATCTCATAATGCACAATGTGTCAGGCCTGGGGGGCGGATAGAATCTGACTGCAGAAGACTGGATGAGGTTTAATTTCTGCGAGCCAAAAACTAGACAGTTTAAGACCCTAGAAAAACACAGACTGGTCTGAGAAATCCCGAATTCTGTTGAGACACACAGATGATAGGGCCAGCATTAATCCATGGACTCAACCTGCCTTGTGTCTTGACTTTGTAGATGATTTAAGGATTTTTTTAGAACACTTCTGGCCTGTAACCAGTCAGTCATCACTTGAATGTAACATGTAATGTTTATTGTTGCTGACCATGTTCAACAGTTCATGGCCAGCATTTTAAGGGCTTCTTCCCTTCCGTTCCCCTTTTCTGGATGTACTAGAAAGTTATATATGCAAAAAATCTGAATGAAAATTAGAAAGGAATGATTCTAGTATGTTATGGAATCCACTTAACTAAGACCTGAGGCTGTTTTGGAGCCACAAGAGATAATATTTTGTATCATTGTTTGTCATATGCCCACTTTGGGCAACTGTTTCCTGCACAGTTGTGATAGTAAAACTCTGAACAAGCATCTCAATCACTTGTCAGCCCTGAGACAAAGCATTTTTACTAACACTGCTAGCTTTTCCAGCAGCACATGCTCTACTAATTGAGCTATCAAGGCTGCTGCATTATTATATTATTATACAGGTATTGTTCATAACAAAAAGCATTATATTTACCTGTGTATATATAGTTTTACACTATTTATATTGTATAAAAGCATGTGTAAGATCATAGACACATCTAAATAACTTTAAATATGATGAAAACAGGTGCAGCACAGTGCTGCAGTTTGCATGTTCTCCCCGTGTTTTCGCACGTTTTCTCCTGAATTCCGAAGACATGCATGCAATGTTAATTGGTTCATCTGCAGTGGCCCTTAGTGTGTGTACATGTGCCCTACGATGGATTGGCAAACTGTCTAGGGTTCTTGCTCTTGCACCCAGAGTTGCGGGGTGGGCACTGGCTGGCCCGTGACCCCTTGTGGATTAAGTAAAAAAAAAACACGAATGAATGAATGAATAACTGAATGAATGAATGAATTATGAAAACAATAATAAGTGGAATATGGCTGGTATGTCCCATATTTCCTAAACCTCATTTCCAGAAAAGTTTTGGATGCAAAAAAAGAAAACCTAAAACTGTAATCTCATAAACTTTTATTCAAATTAGAAAAAAACATGAATGCTGATGGCATATTGCCGATCAAGGAGGAAGGCAGACATTTGGAACAAGTGAACTAATATATTTGGATTGTAGGGTAACAAATACGGGGAGCTGTACCAATGAACAGACATCATAGTGATGTGGACTGGCTTATTTGGGGCTAGACTTCTACAAGCAACATAAGACAGCGGACATTGAAGAAAGCTTATCCAACTGTGAAGCCAATCATATGACATGACATAACTTGTACACAGCAAACACTTTCACTGTTTTCACTCACATAATTGTATATAATTGTGTATATATACATTTAAAGAAACAAAAGTATACGGCTGCTGCGACAGATTCAACCAAGCTAGGACAGACGTCAAAGACTAAAAGTTTACATAAGTAACATTTTTCCACATAGTTCCACAATTAGCCAAATAACTCATAAAAGTGCAGTAATCAAAATAGAGTATAAAATGAACATTCAAAGGCTTAGATATTTAACTACAACGACCTCTAACTTTTTTTTACACGCTATTATTTTTTGCTGATTAGATTTAGCTTTCTCTGATTATTGGATTTAGCTTTCTCTGACTGGGCCGTAGACTACGTTGCTCCCTGTCAAAGGAAGATGCACGGGTTGCTTAGCCTGGCTCTGTCCATACTGCCTGCTGTGCAGCTGCTGATTTTTTCTGCCCACCCTAATTGTCACGCGACATTTTGTTTGTGAAAAGCACTATAAAAATGTAACTTATTACTATTTTTTACCATATTAACATTATTACAAATATCAGTTCATAATAGCATGAAATTATTCACAAGAAAACAGTGACATTACCCAATGGTAAACAACCCTCTGCCACAGCTTTTTTAACTATGTTGCAGTAACCAATTTCTAAACAATGGAAATCAATTAATTACAGATTTCTTGTATTTTTTTAATTTGCACATGGTTTTTTGAAAATGGGTTTTGTAGTTACAAAATTGTAGTCATAAATTATGTTTGTTATTGAATAAAAAATATTGTAGACATTAGGCCTTGCTGTTTAATTTGGCCCTCTTTGACTCAGGTCTTAATAGCATATAATTTGCAGATAACTATCAGATTAATACATGAAAATGAACAGAATTAAATGAGAAATAATAAGAAATTGTGTGTGTGTGAGAGAGAGAGTAAGAGAGTGAGAAAGAGAGAGAGAGAGAAATCGACAGGCTACATTGATTTATTTGGAATGAAAGTGATAGGAGACCAGCCTAAATGGTCACCATGGTAACAAGAGGACAAGGGACAAAACTCAACCTCTTTTTACCTTATTATACTGATGATCCACCCTAAAAACGCATGCATGCACACATACACACACATTCTTCTAGCTTCTGAATTCAAGATTGTTAAATGTCACTAGTAAGCATCTTCTTACTGACACTCAAACAATAAAATAAATAAACTGCCAACAATTTAAAAACACTATGTAAGGTCTATTGTCATCACTGTACAGTAATACTACTGCCTTATATGACAAGGGACAGTGTTAGCTCAGTGGTAAGTTAGTGGTAAAACCGCCAAGCTGCCTCTGTTGGGTTTTAGCATTTCCCTTAACCCTTACCCTCTTAGTTGTATAAGGGTGTTCTGACATTGAGCAGGGTTCCCTTGAATCGGGCTAGAGCGCGATTGTTCCTCCTACCCAATCTCCTAGTGGTTTCACTCACATTATTATAAGGGAATTAGGCCGGTCTTGCTGTCGTCATCACCGTATAACTGTTTATAAAAATTAGTAATTTTTAATTATTTACATCGCGATCGTGCCGAAAACTCTGACGCTCTGTGTAGATGTGTATGTGTTTGTGCTTGTGCACGTGTGAGTGTGTGCGCATACTGTATACGAATGGCATAGTTGCAAACCTGACATCATTAGCAATCAGACATGATTAGCATTTACATTACAAGTGTGCTACTCCTGAGACCCCAGCTCTTTCACTACACAAGCTATCTGAGCTATGGGTGTCAAACGCGATGGTGAATTGCAAGTATGCCCTAAATCCTTGCACCATGAGCTGCCTGTTCCCCCTGATCTTAACTAGAATTAAGCAAATATAGATGAATTAATGAATAAATTAATGGATGAAATAATGAATGAATGAATAGACAATGCAGATGTAATTCATCCAAAAAATCTAGCCTGTAATATCCTGACTAATTGACCATTTTGAAAGGGCCCCTTAACTAAGGCCCTTCTACCCGATCTCAGATTGGCCAGGCAGCTAGTTCTAGGAAGAGTCCAAATGTCTTCCATTTATATGTAATGGAGCCACTGAGACCTTCAATGCTTCAGAATTTTTTCTGTACCCTTCCTCAGATCTGTGTCTCGACACCATCCTGTCTTAGAAGTATATAGGCAATTCTTAGACTTCTGACATTTACTGGCAATAATACCTCATATAGACAGGCGTGTGCCTTTCCAAATCATGTCCACTACACTGGATTTGTCACAGGTGGACCCCAATCAAGTTTTCAAAACAGCTGAAGTGGAAACATGATGCACCTAATCTCAATTTTGAGTGTCATGACAAATGCTTTGAATATTTAGGTACATGTGAAGTTTTTTGTTTTTTAAATTTGCAAATGTTTGCACTTTTTTATTATTATTTTTATGATTAGGTATTTTGTGTACAATTTTGAGGGAAGAAATTTTTAAAATCCATTTTGAAATAAGGCTGTAACATAACAACATGTGAAAAAAGTGACACACAGTCAATACATTCCAGATGCACAATGTATTTATATATTGTCACTGCACTGCCGTTATTTAACAGTAGAGGTGTGACTGGAAATAAAATCCTCCCTGGGGTTGCACTGGGGCTGTGGATTGCCCAGAGAAGAACTACTGAGATGACGCACAGCTGAATCCCATTTCCGGTAAATTATTTTTTTCTTTAAAGCAGCTTTGGAAATGGGGTTCCGCAAGCTTTTATTTGTTGAATGTGTCTTTATGGCCGTTTTACGGTTTTTATTTAATGTCCAAAGTGTGTTTTTCTGTTTTTTCTTCGACTGTTCTCTCACAGCTGCTAACTTCCGAGGAAACTAAACGGACTTTTATATCAGAATCATCACCAGCTGATCTTGTTTCATTACCTGCCACATTCCTCACCTCAACCTCACTGACAGTTTTTTGTATTTTCAGTTTATGTTTTTCTTATAGAAATCTTGCTCGTCCTGTAAAATTACAATACAGTACAGTATGTATTGTATATGCAGTATATATAATTTATATAACCATGGAATGACATTTGATTTGACAAAGTCATGAGAATTGCATTTGCAAAAACCTACATTATCTTTACAATAAATACATAAAGCTTAGCACATATAAATTCAGATACTACAGTATATATAATTTGAAGTTTCTATGCAATAAATATAATGGACACAACAGCATGTTTGGAAGTCCCAGAGCTTAAATTCAACCCTATATACACATTACATCTTGTTACATAATGCTACAATGACAGAGGACCGCACAGAAGATTAATATATATTTTTTTAATTAAATACTGTATATTACTTTTGTAAACCAGCCATTAGAGAGCACAAGCCAGTGTACTTCTAGTGCCGGTCCCAAGCCCGGGTAAATGGTGAGGGTTGCGTCAGAAAGGGCATCCGGCGTAAAACTTGTGCCAAATAAAGGATTCTCCCTGATGAAGGGAGAAGCCAAAAGACAAAGAAGAAGACTATATAACTTTTGTATTATTTATGTATTGCACGCATTACATATTTTTTATTTTATATCTAAATATGTCATTATTAATATTATCATAAATATTTTTCATAAGCTTGATTTTTTGGTGCCAAATTCCCCAACCCTCCTCCACAGGCACTTGGTGCCCTATGCGCCGTGCGTGATCCGTGTGGGCAGTGACAATGCCGACCTCCACTACACATTGAAGAGGTCAAGGCACACAATTCTCATTTCTCATACTCTATAAAGAAAAGCAGAATGCTTTTGAATTTTAAATGAATGCCTAAGGATCATTCTTTCCATCAGTCTCAGTGCAAATGCCTGGATATTGAGAATTGCCCAAAAGATTTCTACAATTTCATCATAAAGGATCTGCTGATGTTAAGTGGAACAAAGACAATTATTGTATTACAAATTTCCTTTCCCACACTCCACTATGACGTGAAGCTGCAAAGGAGTTAATGATCCTCTGAATTCATTTTTGAAATATGGCCTTTTTCAATCCTATCATAGTTCCAGTCTATAAATGACTCAGTCTGTGTCCTGTTAATGATCCCTTCATGCACTGCAATACGACATGTTTTACCAAGACTGCAGATCACACATTTCTCTTTGACCAGTATGGCAAGTATGAGCAGTGTTTTTTTTTTAGTTGTGACAGAACATGAATTCTCCAACTTCTATCATCACCGACTGATAAAATAAAAGTGTATTTCTATTTTTATTCTGTATTTTATTTTATATATGTGGCATCTGAGATTTCTGTGTATATACATTTTGTCATTTAATGAAAAGCTGTTAATTTACACTATTTGTCTAGAATTTAACTAGTAACTAGTTTATGTTGAATATACATACATGTTTAGTTAACAGCAGTCTTTTATTAATTTTCGTACTATACACGCCATTTTCAGATGTCGCAGACGCGGCAGATTTTTGAGGCTGTGTTGCGTTTGCCCTTGTGGGTTAGGGGAGTGGCGCTAGAATTACCCAACATGAAGCATGGTCAGCAGGATCATCCACTATCTGGGGGAAGACTGTTGCAGGAAATTGGGTAATGTTTGTTTTAGTGAGTTAAATATTTCAGCCTTTAGCTGTGTATGTGTGAGTGTTTGCGTTTAATAAAGAGTAATTTCGTGCATGCTGTGTTCTGTCTTTGCTGTTCACGTCACAATACACTGAACGATCGCTGGATCCACTGTGTGCACTGCACAACAGAAATAAACATTAAGCAGATATGAATAAATATAGAAATTGGGGTGACAAACAGATAGTTGGAGCCTAAAAGTGTGCTGCAGTGTTTTAGCAACAGCTGCACTTGTGGGCAGTATCAGTTTACAAAGCGTGGAGAAATCATCAACATCAACATCAACATCATGTGTGGTTGATCTCATAGGTGAGCATTGAAATAGCCAGATGAAATCGCAAAGCTGCTTCAACTGGCATGGATGACTTAGAGACGGATGATGTTCCCCGATGTCTAAATGTTGTAATTAATTGGATAAAAAATTAAATCAACCAAATATTAGCCAGGTGTTCCTAATCCAGTGATCGTTCAGTGCATAAGTCGTGATGCATAGATCTTCTGGTAGACTCAATGGAATTTTTTTTTTCAGGCATTACTAACTTGTTTTCTGTTTACATCATAATCAGCTGCTTTTTAAATTTTAGAATGCATATATATGTTAAGGTTAAATCTAGTAGGGGTTACTGAAGCTTGCTTCTGTCATTAAATACCAGAGCTCTGCCTTCAGCCATTTGATCCCATTTAAAAGCAGTTAAGTAGCTGGCCTGTGAAATTTCTATTTGCATGTATTACAGCAATGCGCACTGTAGTGTTTATTTTCTTTTTAGTCTTTCAATGAGAGTGGATAGACATTAACTGTTCCTGAATAACACTTGATTCATGCATCCTCTTTTCTAGCATTTCATAAATTAATTAACACCGTTCTCTTTTATTACTCTAATGGCTGAACTCTTATTTGTTCCAAAAGAGCACCACTGTGATGTACAATTTTTACATTATGCACAAGTCACCTCTCACACATATCAAAATTTCTACTCTAACACCACTCTTCCTTATCCTGGTGTGTTCTATAATTGTCATCATCTTTTTCCTGTTTATGTTTGTTCCAATAAAGAATAAAGACCCTTCTGGACTAGAGCACTGGTGTGAAGTTTCAGCACTCAGTTTGTGACCAAAGCATGCTCATGTTTATATGCCTAAAATATATTTTATATAGCATATATTCTTTGCTTATGTTTGAATGCTCCTTGGGTTATGTGTGTTTGGAATTAGTTTGTCTGTTTGTCTTTTAATTTATATTTTTAATGAATAGAATTTAGTTAACTCGCATTTAAAAAATGTAATTAATTATAACTGTAAAACCAAGGCACTTACTCCTCAGGTACTGCTTATTATAGAACATGTACAGGGGTTTGACAATAAAACTGAAACACCTGGTTTTAGACCACAATAATTTATTAGTATGGTGTAGGGCCTCCTTTTGCGGCCAAT
>JAOUQV010000034.1:8630517-8644273 GCA_028565295.1 Aspidoras spilotus | reverse complement strand
TCTGTGACCAAGACAGCAAGTCTTTGTGATGTATCAAGAGCCACTTTGGGGTGTTTTGGAGTAGCAAGTCAGGAAACCTTTTTCCTCCACCAGCATCACATAGTGACCTGGCCGCTATCCTGCAAGAAGAATGGTTTAAAATCCCTCTGACCACTGTGTAAGCTGACCCAAGACAAATTGACGCTGTATTGGCCACAAAAGGAGGCCCTACACCATACTAATACGTGAATGTTGTCTAAAACCAGGTTTTTCAGTTTCATCGTCTAACCCCTGTAAGTGTGTAATATACGTTTTACTTTTTGAATGAAATTATGGAAAGAATCAACTGCTCCATGATTATTGTAATTTTATTGTAACCAGCGCGTGTGCTAGAAAATGAAAGAACTCTTGAAAAGATGCAGATGACATGACCTTAATGCTGTGCAAACTTTTGCTGCTCTTTGACACTGTAATGCAGATAAATGTCTTAATATCTTGTAACACAAATGCAGACTGCTAATAAGATCTTGCTCAAGCTCATAAAAGTTACAGTAACTCCACAAGTGCAAAATGCAGATATGATTGAACAGCATCTCACACTGGGTGCTAGCTCAGTCAAGCCATCTAGCACTAATTAAATTGGCAAAACTGGAAGTTTTCTGTTTTTATTAAAGAAAAACATTGCCTTGTCTGACGAGTCTCGACGTCTTCCAAATCACATGGCATGGTGGGAAATTTCTTGTGGTTTTGACAACACTCTGTCTGGGCATTTTTTCTACTTTCTCAGAGCCAGTGGTGCTTAGCATGACCAAATATTTGTACAAATCAGTATTTATTCTATTTTGAAGACAGGAAAAAAAAAATCAAAATCAACACAAATCACAATACACCACATGAAGCAGTACTTGACAAACATTTTCAAAGTGCTTTCTAGTTACCAAGATTTACGGAAATATACAGAAGACATGACAACGTTTCCCAATAACTGGTTTAAAAGTAGCAACAACTCTGAAGTATTTGCTTTAAGGTGCATTAAGAAAATATTATGAAAATAGAACTTTTTTTTGAAACAATTGCTTAAAATCACCGTTGACTGACAGCATGTCAACAGCAGCAATATAGAAACAAAATGAAAGCTGTGTAGCAAATACTATAAAATGTGTGTAAACAGCACATAGAACAGAAGTTTGACAAGTGCCAGCTGCTTCACATGTACACTTGAGTTGCTCAGATCTCTTCTTTCATTTCCACCACCCTGAACACGCCATCCTTCTCTTGCTGAACACTCTTTTTGGCTCGATCTGAAACATTGTCCACATAATTAGTTAAAATAACTGGTTTTATACAGCACATGTTTGAAACTTCAATTGCTCTGAATTAGGCTGGTACAGAATAGTGCCAAAGCAACTAGATCGGGGTGGGCAAACGTTACGCTACCTTTGAATTTGCGGGGCACTTCGCCAATGCTAACTTGCACCTCTATTGTAGCTCTGACTTGTCTGTGTGCATCATGAACACCCACCCACATGACGCCTCCTCTTCCAATCAGATTTTAATCTTTATTTTTTTTTTCTTACCACCCATTTTCCCCATGCACTACAGAAACAGACTCCAAACTCAACCATGGCCAAAACCAAAGAGCTGATCGGGAAGAGTGAATCTACAACAGTAAAACAGGTTGGTGTGTATAAATCAACTGTGGAAGCAAATCTAAGAAAATGGAAGACAGTGACCTCCCTCGATTTGGGACCCCATGAAAGTTCTAATTCTGTGGGGCCAAAATAATCATGAGGTTGTGAGCAAAAATCCAGAGGCACCTGATGAATGACATGTAAAGACCTGGGACTAAAGTAACAAAGGCTACAATCAATATGCAGAGAGGGACACAAATCTTGCCAGGCTTGTCCTCCTGCTTAAGCCAATATATGTCCAGGCCAGTCTGACATTTTCCAGAGTGTATACTGATCATCCAGAAGAAGATTAAAAGAATATGTGGTCAGATGAAACCAAAATATAACTTTTTGGTAAAAACCCAAATTGCCGTGGTGGAAGCATTGCATCCTAAGAACACCATACCTACTGTGAAGCATGGGGTGGAAAATTATTTTTTGAGACCGTTTTCTGCAAAGGGGACAGGACGATTGTTACGTGTTAAGGAAGGAATAAACAGAGCAATGCATTATGTAGATTTTAAGCCAAAACCATTTTCCATCACTGAAAGCATTGAAGATGGAACATGGCTAGGTCTTCAAGCACGGCAATGATTCCCACACACCTCTCAGGCAAAGAAGGAGAAAATGAGCAGTGAATTGTGTTCACAGAATGTTATCCGAAAATATTCCTGAGCATATTTTGTGATTTCCAATACAGAAGCATTTCTGTATGTAATGTAGTGCTCTCTAAAGGCCTGAAGATCACGGGCACCCAGTAAGGTTTTCCGCCCTTGACCCTTACACAGAGATTCTTACAGATTCTCTAAATCTTTTGATATTACGCACTGTAGATGATGATATGTTCAAGCTCTGCATTTTACTTTATTTTTACTGCATCTGTCAAACTATTTGTCGGCACAGAATTAGGGGGATTGGTGATCCTCTTCCCATAATTTACTTCCAAGAATCACTGCACTCCAAGATGCCCTTTTGATACCCAGTCATGTTAAGGACCTATTGCTAGTTGGTCCTCCAGCTGTTCCTTTTTGTACATTTAATTTTTCCAGCCTCTTCTTGTTTCATTTGTCATGACATTTCAAAATGTCTCACTTTCACTATCTGATAGTTGTCCATGTTCTATTGTGAATGTTTGAGATTTGTAAATTATTGCATTCAGTTTTTATTTAAAGTTTGTACTTTTTCCCCCAACATTTTTTAAATCAGCCCCACCTATTTTTCCAAAGTGAAGCAAAATGTCTCCAAGACTAATAATCCTGTGGTGCAAAAATAACACTTCACAGCCATGTTTCTTTTAAATAAGAATGATTATGCTCATGAAATTTTACTGATGAAAATCTGACCTTATACAAGTAACAAAAATAATAAAAACAGACAGTTCAGAAAAAAAGATCATTTGAAAGTCAAAAACTTACCAAACATGTCACTGCGGTCAAGCAAAATCTCCAGATCTTTGTCACTGATGACCTTGCCTTTAGTGCTCTTCACTGCCCTGTTTACATTACAATAAACATTTATTTCAGGGCAATGAAGTGTGTGCTTTTACAGTATTACAATGACATCTGCGTTCCAGGCAAAAACGGTAACTGAGTCCAGGCTTATGTACATAAAGTATACATTTAATGCATGCTATGTGAGTATAAACAAAATACCTGTCATAATCAGTTGACTTCAACAAGTCTATTAGTTCATTCATGTCCAGACAGCTTTTGGACTGCTTTAGTTCAGCTCTTCCCCCTTTAAACTTCTCTATGTGGAAAAAATACAAAATACATGAGAAACACTAAAAATAAGACTGACACTGGAATCTTAACCCCAATACCTTGTTCAACTGATCAGATTTACTGCATAGATGAGAACACTGGAATTGCCTCCAATCAGCAGTAAAATAACGTACGCAAAAAAATTAATTTGGTCTTTTAAACATGTGCAGTGTCTGAAAACTTACTTTTATGAATCACCATCTTCTCTAGTTTCCTCTTAGCAGCTGCCCGTTCCAGGATTTTCTCATCGATAGTGTTAAGCGTGATAAGACGGTACACCACCACAGGCTTGGTTTGTCCAATACGGTGACACCGATCCTGAGCCTGCAAGTCTGCCTGAGGGTTCTTAAAAAAAAAATGAAAATAGTTCAAGTTGTTGCCAGATATTTCACAGTTGTACAAAACATATGGGCTGTGGATAAAACACATACCCAGTCACTGTCAAATATAATAACGGTATCTGCAGCTGTAAGGTTGATCCCAAGCCCTCCAGCTCGTGTGCTCAGAAGGAAGAGGAAAACCTCTGGATCAGTGGAGAACTTCTTCATCTGCACAGAGTATCCAACATCTGTATCATATTGGCTAATAAACCTTTTGCAAGAATATTGCATATAGTGGCAAATAATTAAATTCATGCTGCATACATTTTCTTCTCGTTCAGAATATTTCATGCTACCATCTAGTCTGCTGTACTCATATCCCCGGAGGTAACAATAATCCATTAGGAGATCCAAAATAGAAGTCATTTGGCTGAAAATTAGGACCTGTGAAAAATCAAGAGATCCTATAAATAAACCTCAGATTGAAAAGGTTGAAAAAAATATATATATATATATTTGAAAGAGCCACAGCGAATGTATGTTACCTTATGCCCTCTTATTTTCAGTTTTGGCAGCATTCGATCAAGAATTAAGAACTTCCCTGATGTTTCCACCAGCTGCTCATCAATCTGTAATAGAAAAACAGGGCATCATCATAAAGGTTGCATATTAATAGTACATACTTGTATACTCACAGTGTCAGCCAATCAGAGACAACAGGTATAATCAGACACAAATTATTCATTTAAAAATTCTAATTACTTTAAACTCCTGAGTTCCAGGAACAAGAGGATATTCAATGAGATATGGATGATTGCAGCAACGCTTCAATAGCATTAGTATGTTCTGCATCTTCAGATTGACCTGGGCATCAACAGGCTTCTGATTGTCCACCAGAAGATCAAAACTAAAAAGAAAACACTGGATTAAAATGTATCTTTAAAAAAAATCATTAACATTTTATTGCTATTTATAACTTATTTATTAATAAATAAAAAAAACCCTTAAGAAAGACACTGACTCATTCTGACTTTCCATCTCCTTCTGAACTTTTTCAATGTATTTTTCTAAGTCATATTGTAAGTCACTGCTTTCTGAATAGTCCACCATTTTCCGGGTCCTTCGTCTGGAGCGTCCGGTGGATGAATTTTGCAGCTGTGCGGTTTCCACCTTGGTTTAAAAATAATCAAATGAAATAATGAATCAATTGAATAAGTGTATAAAAACATCTGTATTATGTGCAATATGAAAAATACACCGTTTTTACCTTTTCCTGACCTAGCACCTTTGAAATGGTTTTGTCAACAATAGCCCTGTAAAAGGCATCCTGCTTGGCAGTCATTGGAGCATATACCACAATCTCTTTCTTTGGAGGAACCTCCAAAGTCACATCAGACTTCAGTCTTCTCAGCAAAAAGGGGGTTAGAATCTGTACAATACAAGACCAATAGATTTAACAGAAAACAAATTGCATATGTTCACAGATACTGTACAGCAAATGAGTAACAGCTAAAGTTAACATGGATGTTACCTGGTGAAGCATATTCAGGATATTTTGTTCTCGTTCATTCGTTACAAGATTCTCGACATTTGAGGTGATGGTGCTGATGTCGAACCATGACTCAAAGCTTAGGAATTTGGCAAAACCATTACAAATTAGTTAGATAAAACCTTTTAATGAGGCAGTAGGAGATTTTTAATATGCCTCCATATTTATGAATACCTTTTTAAGTCATCAAATACATCTGGGAGAAGGAAGTTGAGCAGAGACCACAGCTCAGCAAGGTTATTTTGTAAAGGAGTTCCTGTCAGCAGCAGTTTGTTGTCAGTTGGAAGCATTTTCAGCTCTTGAACTAACCGACAGTTCAAGTTCTTTATCCTGTGACCCTCATCCACAATCAGGTACTTCCAGTGAAAACGCTACAGACACATTATGTTATTTTTAGAACTGCCGTGTCAATATATAGTACATTATTGAAAGCATTGAAATAGCCGTTCTTACCTGAAGATATTTCCTGTCAATCATGGCTATTTCAAATGAAGTCACAACCACAGGGCACATATTCAGGGAACCATTGGGCTTATGGATTTTCTTGATGAGGTTCATTCTCTCTTTCTGCGTGCCATGGTAAAGTATTACATGCACCTATGAAAAAGACCGTTATACTTAAAATGAAAAAGGATTTAAAATGCAAAATATAACCAAAATGTAGTACTCTCTCATTTGGACATGTCCATGTTTCAATACGAATCAAACCAGTATTTTGAAAGGTATTGTTGCAAGAGCTTGAGGCAACTCGAGGCATGACAATGCACAGCAGGTGTACCATGCTCTGTATTTTCACCTTATGTCTTGTCCACATTCATTTTGTCTAGTCAGTTTACCAAAATTAGAAGTTGGCTTTAGGCCGCGATTCACCCCCCCCCTTTATGTCCTAAATTAGCACTTGCTTCATTTTAAATGTGGATAAAAATATGCTATGATCAATGAGGCCAGTCACGATTGGCAAGCTGCTGAAACCAGTCTACCAGCACTATTATTTAGTGTTTAGTTTTTCTCCCCACTTGCAGTTGAGCACACTTGATTTATAAAATACAGATAATTAACTATAATCCAGAAAGAAGATTTGCAAAACACAAACACAGTCCCTAGATTAAACCCATTTGAATAATCTTACCTCTGGCGTGAAGCGCCTGAACTCACTAATCCAGTTGGGCAGAGTGGACAGTGGGCCTACAACCAAGAAAGGTCCCAGGACTTTTTTCTCAATCATCATTGCAGTATGAGCAATACACTGTATGGTTTTACCCAGTCCCATTTCATCAGCCAGAATACCATTTATTCCATTTTCCCACAGCATCTACACAAGAAATAAAACAAACCGTGTACACATTCACACCATATTAAGAGATTACTGTGCAGCATATTGTAGTTAATCCGAAATTGTGCATAAATAAGAGTAAATGAAGGCATATTTTTCTTAATGAGGAGAAAAAGAAATGGGTACTATATATAAAGAAGATAAACATGTATATATTTTTTTCGCTGCAAGTGACCATTCTAGCTGCTGATAGCAGTGCACTATACTGATTTGACAGAACTGCGTTACTTGTATTACAAATATTAATTGCAATTATGTTAAGAAATTCTCTCTTGCTGCATACATACCCTCAGCCACTCTATGCCCTCCACTTGGTACCATCTCATCACCCCACCAGTGAAAAGTTTGGGCTGCTGCATAGGTACCGGCTCCCCGTTCACTTTCCTTTCAGGATCCAGCATCTCCTTGGTATTTTCCCGCACAACCTCAGAAAGTCGCCCTTTTATATCCAAGTTAGAATCACTAAGTTTTTCTATATCTTCTGCATCAAGTTTCTTTGGGCTTTGAGCCTCCTTCAGAACACAAAAATAAAAACCCTGATGTAAAATGTTATAAAAAGACACTAGGTGCAAGATAACAGGGTTTCAATTTTCTTTCCCCCAAGACGAATTTCATAATTACCTCCATTTTCCGTTTTTTGGCTTTTGACAAAATTTCCTATAAAAAAATATTTTAAGAAACATTTTAAGAGTCATTTACGTCACAACATAACTTCACAAGAGAAATAAAGCCATGAAAAAAAAAAATGTTATTACCTCTTTGGATATAACATCAGCAATTTTATAATCTTCCTCTCTTTCTCGCTTCTTCCTCTCAACTTAAAAACAATATATTTACATTAATCATCCACCTTCCCACATTTCCATTAATCTACAACATGCTTCATTTTATAAGTTACTCTACATGCCCTAAAATGCAGTTATATTTAATTTTAGCCATATAAAATTACCTTTTTCCGTCTTCTTGCCACTGGCCTGTGAAATATTTTTTATTATTATTAGTTGGGTAACAATATAACTCTGTAGCAGGACATTAAAAGAGTATACATCACTATATTAATAGCAATGAACTTACCTTCTGTGCTGCTGCTTTCTTTTCTAGTCTCTCCTTTCTTAGTTTTTCCTGCGTTCATACATTTTTAATATTAAAAAAAATTATATTTACACATTAAAAAAAGATGACTTCATAAAATGTGTTCATATATTTAACATTAACAAGTCCGTATATAGCAATTCTATAAATTCCATAGGTTTACTTTTCCATCACAAAATTAAATGTTACATCCCAGTGAAGAACACATCATATGTAAATAAATCACATCATAGATAAACAGCATAATGAAGGCTGCTGGGTGTTGTATGCAGAGACAAGCAAGATAAACTCTCAGTGTTTATAATAACTGGGAAGGATTCACTAAAGTCTCAATAAAAATTAACAACTAATTACTATACAGAACTGTAAGAAAACATCTTAAGGAGATGCAAAAAAATGCTGCAAATCAAAGATGGGCTCAAAAATGATGTACCTGTTTTACATAAACTCAAGTGCAGTAAATAGTAATGAGCCAAAGGAGTTACTTGGTGTTCTTTTTAAAACATACAGGTGCATCTCAATAAATAAGAATATAGTTAAAAGGTTAATTTACTTCAGTAATTAGTGTTTCTGTTAATGTTGATTATTGCTTACAGCCAATGAAAATTATTACCTCCGAAAATTAGATTATTTAACAAAAAAAACACCTGCAAATTCTTCCTAAGTGTTTAAAATTGTCCCTTAGTCTGGCTCAGTAGGTTACATAAACATGGCAAAGACATGGGCAGTCATAGACACTCCACAAAATGGGTATGCCACAAAAGTCATTGCTAAAGAAGCTGGCTGTTCACAGAGTGCTGTATCCAAGCATATTAATGGAAATGAAATGAAAAAAAGTGTGGGAGAAAAAGTTGCACAAGCAACCAGGATAAACCCAGCTTTCAAAGGATCATCAAGAAAAGGTCATTAAAAATTTGAAAGGAGATTCACAAGGTGTGGACTTTGCTGGAGTCAGTGCTTCAAGAGCCACCATACACAGATGTATCCAGATCATGGGCTACAACTGTCTTGTATCAATATATTCATGACCAAAAAACAATGCCAGAAGATTCTTACTTTAGCCAAGGAGAAAAAGAACTGGACTGTTGCTCATTGGTCCAATGTGTTGTTTTCAGATAAAAGTAAATTTTCATTTGGAATTAAAGGTCCCAGAGTCTGAAGGAAGCTGCTTGAAGTATAGTGTGAAGTTTACACAATCAGTGATGGTTTTAGGAGACATGTCATCTGCTAGTGTAGGTCCACTGTGTTATATCATCTATCTACTAGGACATTTTAGAGCACATCATGCTTCTTTTTGCAGACAAGCTTTTTGGAGTTGGCACCTGTCCACACTGACAAAAGTACCAATACCTGGTTTAATAACCCCAGTATCACTGTGATACTTGATTGGCCAGAAAACTTGCCTGACCTAACCACAATAGAGAATCTATGGGTTATTGTCAAGAGGAAGATGAGCACTCAAGTATTGTGCATTTACTGTACATACTTTTCAGTAAGTCAAAATATCTGCATTAAATTATTATTATTTATTTTTTTTAAGTTTTATGTAATTTAATTTTCTGAGATAATGATTTTGGGTTTTTATTGGCTGTAAGCAATAATCATCAACATTAACAGAAATAAACACTAGAAAGAGGTCATTGTTTGTATTGAATCTATATAATGTATGAATTTCACAGTTTTTATTGAATTACTGAAAATTTAACTTTTTGATGATATTCCAATTTATTGAGATGCATCCTGTATTACAACTTACAGTGCTTTTAAACAAATTATCTGTTGTGGTTTGCACAGCAACCTTTAGAATCTACCACAGAACTTTTGAGGAACATTAATATCAAGCTGCCACAAATAGCCAAAAATTGCTAACTGCAAAATGTATCTCTTTGAAGTTCAGATTTATAATGTAGTTGGTTTTGTCCTGGCTTCATACACAGCATTGCATGCAATGATTTCTTAGACCCCATGCTCATGTACATTTTTATTCATAAGGACAAACCAGGAAGCAGAACGTTTTATTTCTTGAAGGTAACATAAAACCGCACCTCTTGTTGCTGCTGCTCCATTTTAGTCAGCAGAAATTTGGAGTAGATGTTGCTTTTCTCCAAAAGATGCTGCAGCCTCTTAAAACGCATTTCGTGTGTGTCTTTTTCCAATGACTGTCTCACCTGCAATTTCACACACAATATAAATAGACATATTTAAAAAGATAAATTACTCCTTTAAGACTTCAAGTTTAGCAAACTAACTAAGACAGTTTCACCAAATATGAATTATTAAACGACAACTAATGCAGCGGTATGAAAACGTTTGTGAGTGATTATAATCACTATATATATACACACACACACACACACACGCGCACGCACACAATATATGATATAGCATAGATTTAGGTTTTGTTCATTTTTATTGGTTTAACAACGTCATTTTCGACATTGACAGCTATACTGACGACAGGAACAAGGTCATATTCATACAAAAATGTTCATATCTTATACTTAAGTCATATCCAAACACAAGTCAGTGACAATTTAGCATCTCCAATTTACCTAGCATGCATTGTTTTTGGACTGTGTGAGGAAATGGGAGCACCTGGAGAAAACCCACGTGAACATGGGAAGAACATGCAAACTCCACACAGAAATTCCCAGGTCACCCCATTCAGGGATTGACCTTGCTGTAAGGCTGCAGCACTTTCCACTGCGTCAGCGTGCCGCCATATAGCATAGATTATTAAATCATATAACAGACGAACAAAGTGATATTTGAGACGTGAAATGTTTACAGGATTGACCAAACATGTGAATTAATTATTTAAACAAAATTATAAAAAGGTATATAAAATGTGAACCCCCTTGTCATTTTATTGATTTGAACACCTTTAGCATTAATCATTGGAAGGCAAAATATGTTTTGTAAGCTCATTGACCCGTGACCTACATACACAGGTGAATCCATTTATGAGCAAATGAAAGACCACAGGCACATTTCTAGTTATGTTCCAAAGTAGCAAGCCAAAAAAAATCTCAGATAGGCAAAGGATGGTGATAACAGTCACAGTCAATCCACAGCCCAGCATAAAGACATGCATGATCATCTTGCTAAAGATGGCGTCACTGTGTATAATTCACCTAATCAGTGAACTTTGCACAAGGAGAGGCTGTATGGGAGAGTAATGAAGGAGAATTTTTTTGTAGGGATGACTTGATCGAAATCAGATGTCAGCTCCTGATCAGGGATCGGATAAATATTTTGTACTCATTAATCATATCAGTGCTATATATTTGAAGCTTATTATTGTAGATAAATACCCTAGTAGCAATATCTCACTTCCATATAAACTTATTGCCATAAACTGCAGGAGAATACAGCACCATTTTAAGCAGAAGGTGCACAAAACATTGATAACATTGCAATAGCAAACTGCATTATGTGCAAGCCTGGCATTTTGAGAGGGGGTAAGGAAAAGCTGCGTTTAATACAACAAACCTAATTAGGCATCTAAAAAACAAACACCCAAAAAAAAAAAATACACAGAATTAACTAAATCACAGTCCAAAACAACTCAGGCCATACTGCACGAAACAATCAAGCGGGAGGAAAAAAAAAAAAAGCCACAAGCAATTATCACCAAGATAGCCCATAAAATAAGGCAAATAAAATAAAAATAGGGACAACCTGGATCTGTTTATTTGCATTTGTTCATTTTTTTTTTAAAGTGTTATAAAAGTATCGGATCGGGACTCTATCGGCAGATACTCAAAATCAAAAAGAAGAACGTTCCAAATACCTTCAACAAAAATCCAGGCTCTCATTGTAAGCTATAGAAAGAATTTAGATGCTGTTATTGCTGCAAAAGTATGGTCTACTAAATATTATCATCATTATTTTAGAAATCCAAATGTTTGCACATGTCTAATTTAGTTTGAATAATTATTGCATACTTTCTGTAAATCCTATAAACTTAATTTCACTTCTCAAATATCACTGCATTCATATGCTATATGATACATGAGCTAATCTATTCAATATGGCATCGATCCACCCTTTGCAGCTACAACAGCTTCAACTCTTCTGGGGTTTAGTAGTGTGTTTACAGGATTTTTTGACAATTCTTCCAGAAGCACATTTGTGAGGTCATACACTGATGTTGGACAAGAAGGCCTGGCTTTCTAATTAATCCCAAAGATGTTCTATTGGGTTAGGTTTGGGACTCTGTGCCGGCCAGTCAAGTTCATCCACACCAGACTGTCATCCATGTCTTTATGGACCTTGCTTGGTGCACTAGTGCACAGTCATGCTGGAAACTGTTTTCACAAAGCTGGAAGCATGGAATCATCCAAAATGTCTTGGTATGCTGAAGCATTCGTAAACCTTAGGCCATGGAAGTGATAAGAGCACATGATTCCAATAATTTGTATAGATGAGCAAACACTTTTGGAAATATAGTGTATATTTTACTGAAATTGCTGATCAGAACAACTTATGCTTTATAAAAGAAAATGATGAAAATTACTAGAGGTGCCCAAACCTTTATACACCACTTTATTTTAATGCACAAAGAACTGACCTTCTCCATCATCTGTTTCTCTTTTCTTTCCCCTTCTTCCTTTAAATTCTTTTCCATCTCTGCCATTTCCTTAGTTATGATCACCTCCTCAAGTTGACCTTGTAAATAAATGCATAAAGGCAAAGGTATTTAGCGTGTTAATTCGGAGACTGGCTCTTTACATGTTTCAAGAGCTGGTACTGTATCAATGTATTAGTACTAAATAGAAGGAGGTGATGTTCAGGGTCTATACCTGCAGCAGAAACCTCCAATGCAGCGCCTTCTGGCTCCTCACATTCATTGTGTTTGGGACAAAGGGGAGACACACTACGTGCCTCTTCTTTAACGTTCCTGATAGCAAACATACAATAGTTAAATGTATTAATCCTCATACGATATATTCAGTAAATGTTACATTTATTCCAGTAATGTTTTAAATGAAGGGTGCAGTAGCTTTCTTGATATAAACTAGGTACTTACACGCTCATTTCTGTCGTAGTGTCCGCACAATTAGCCCGGTTCGTGTCAATGCTCCAAAGCACAGCACTTCACTTAGCCTGCTTTCCCCTTTACAGATATTACACACAGCTTATAACCTTCTGGGCGAAAATAAAACAACTTTTGCCTGTAGATAACAGCTAACACTAGCTTAATACACTCCCAAATGTAAAATAGTTTTTAAACGTGTACAATAATAAATAAACCGACAGCAAACGCAACAAAACCAAGAACAGAGGCAACGTGCAGCTTTGTAACTCGAGATACCGGAGAGCACGGAGTTTCGCGCCAAAGTGGACGCTACCAATGCCACTTTACATGGGGGTGTATCTGGAGTACTGTTTATGATAATATCCTATAATTCTATATTCCCATACTATAATATCATTATGTGAAATATAAAATTGTAGTAATATTTATTAGTTTACATGTAGAACAAAGTTGGTTTAAAAAGACATGTATTAAATGCTCTGGCGCTTACAACATCCCCCCTGTCTTTAATATTTATTCGACTGGCTTACTTGACATTTCCCGCGAAAGATTTTGGCGAGAGACCAGTGAGTAAGATGGGGGGAAACAGTCCATAAGTTAGCAAACACCCATGATTATAAGTGATATGTACTTTTGTTACCTGTTACTTTGGTTTGACAAGTGGGCTAAGGATTTACGTACTGCGTGGAGAACCGGTTAATTATACGGAAGTCCAAAAGCCATAAGTTATTAATTCTGTTTATTACTACTAATGAAAAAATAAAAACATTAATGACATTTCTGATTATTACAAGACAACAATTATTTTTATTGTGCGAGCACAAAAATGATCATAAAAGAGTAGTGAGACCAGCCTTGTTGTATGGTTTGGTGACAGTGGCACTAAGAGACAGGAAGCAGAGCTTAAGATGTTGAGGTTCTCATTAGGAGTAACCAGGATGGACAGGATTCGGAATGAGAACATCAGAGGGACAGCACATGTTGAAAAATTGGGAGACAAAGTTAGAGA
>JAOUQV010000034.1:8578331-8589314 GCA_028565295.1 Aspidoras spilotus | reverse complement strand
CTAACATCAAACAAATGAATATATCTTATGAGAAAACATGTCACCAAGCAAGATAGAATGAATGTTGATAATGTTTATGTTGTTTCTAATGGATGCTAATTTACAGATGACTCCAATTTATTATCCTATCTTCCAGTTTCCTCCTGTTTATCTCCCTTTTGGCCTTCCATAACACCAGGTCTATTCGCATGCATGTGTGACACAGAATATAACCATGGGGCAGACTACTTTACGACCATATAGGCATCTTTTTAGTAAGGATTGAAATCCCAATTGAAGCCTGCATGGTTATGCAAAAAATAAGAATACAGTCGCTGAGCTGCCCTGTCCCAACATTGCACGACATTAAACTCTACAATCACTACAATTGTCAAAAAATGGTTGTCAAGAGACCAAAAACGGCTGTATAGCATAAAGAAACTATAGAGAGTTCATGTGACGATGTGATTGGAGAGGAAAGTTAATACATTAAAAACGTTGTCCAATTACGTCCAACTTACATAACAGAATAAAAAAAGAACTCAGCAGGCACAACAAATTTTAATGTGTTTTCTAGACAGTACAGTCTAGACAGTACAGCCAGTACATAAATCAAAATTCCGGGGGTATGAAATTAGAAGAAAATGCCAAGATGCATATCCAAACAACCAGGCAAAATTACAAAAGGTTCAAGAAAATTGTTGTTAGCAAATTGGTTTCAAGACTCACTACTCAAAGCATATGGAAATATAATCTGGCAACTAGTACAGAGAGCTACACCTGTATATACTGTACATGTACAGTATACTAAGGTCTGATGCGAGATAGATGTGCAGCTGGTGAGATAATGTGGCAGGGATGGGTTAGTGCAATAATTATGCTATCAGTAAAACCTCAAGATGATGCATTGCTTAATCCTAATAGATGCATGATAGATATTAGATATTATAACAATAATATATGAAAATGTACAATTATAATTTAATATCCAATAAAATGACCAGTCATCCACACCTAAACCACACAAATTCACCTTTAACAGTGGCAGTCCTCTTGCAGTTGTAGAGGATGGCCAACTCTCCGAAAGCTGTCCCAGGCCGCATCTGTCCCAGAAGCTTCCCATTTTGCATCACCTCCAAAAAGCCTTCTGTGTACCAAAACAACTCAATGGAGTAAATAAAATGAATATTATGACCTGTTCAAAATATTTCTGAAATCACTAACAATAAAAGAAAAAAGATGCTTGATTGCAAAGACCATAGTTGACCTGAAAGCACATAGAGGTAGTTCCCAGGCTCTCCTTCTTGGATAACCAGCTGACCTGCAGTAAAGATTTTTTCATACATGCAGTCCACCATATCCCGTATGTGTTGAGCCTCTAACTTTTTTAGAAAGTCATTGTTCATGATGGCCTCATTGATCAGTCTCTTGATGCTGCAGGAACAAGACCTCTGATTACCAGCCTGGATATGAAAGCGATTTTATTTGCAAATTCAAATAATATTATATTTTTTATTGTAGGAATATTTGAGAAGAGAAACTGATTTTTTGGTCAGTTGGTCAATTTTTGCCAAAAATATTGCATAGATAAATAATATACGTAATCTATAATACGCCATAAATTGTAATATAACAGACAGTTACAGTATATAGCAGGGGCTGGATGTGCAATTAGTAATAATGCATGGAATTAATTTGTGTTGACTAATCGGTTTTACTTAATTTTCTGTAAAATATTGCCAACAAAATACAATCCTAAGAAAAAACAGGAGCAAAAACAAATCAATGCTACTTCATAATGCGATTGTAAGGAAGGCAGGTAAGTAATAGCTAAGGAGGTCCATTTTTGATGTGCATAGGGATACTGTTCACCTGTACTACTTGAACAAATATAAATGTGTGCTTCAAATATATATCCACTGTATAGATAAAATGCACAGTGTCATTTACTGATGTACTGTATGATTGCACCAAAACAGTTTTATTTTCTTCATTGGTGGCTACTCTTATTAACACATCTGAAAGCTCAATGTCTCTCATTAGCCTAAAATGGATCTTATGAATGAATTAGAAGCGAGATTTGTACAGCTTGCTTAATAAAAACAGTAATGATCCTGCCTACTGCATACTGATTGCTAAACTATTGTGTTCTTTAGCCTCTTCATCGCCCTTAGAGTGTATTATGGTAATGCAGGTTTTTGTGCTTAATTTGCGAGCTAGACAGTACAAAGCTTTCTGCTGTTTCCCTCTTCAAGCAAGTCACTATATCTTATATAGTTACTTGATAAAACAAATGAAATATGGCTTATCGTGAAATATGGCTTATGTTTGGTATTACAAGCTTTACAATGAACTCACCCAGAGTCTTTACGGATGCGTGTTCTCTCTGTAGACGCATGATGGTGCCTGTGGCCACTGTAGAATTTTCCTGATGTAGGCTCAGCAGAAACTCCCTCTTTTGCTTTAAGACGGCGGTGAACTTCTACAGCCACCCTGTGAAAGCGCGTTGAGCCTTGATTAATGACGCTAAGGAGTCTGTGACTGTGCCTCACTGGTTGAGAGTGACCCCGACTGTTGTAACCGATGGCATCTTGAAGCTTGTCAATATGAGACACTTTGGCCTCTAGATCTCTCTGCAAATTCTGCAGCTGAAGCTCCTTGACTCTTAGCTCATGGTCTCTGCGAGTCAGCTCTTCTTCGAGCCAGACTATCCTCAGCCTTAGCTGCTCTGAGGAATCCCACACTGGTGAATCTTTAATACCTGAGGCAAGGCATGTCTCCTCCAACCGTGGGGCTTTGATTGAACCATTCCCCATGGCCACAGAGGCACTTCGTAACATAGAGAGTGCTTCAAATAGCAGAGTAACTCGCTGCGTAGCTAGAGGCCTCCGTCCATACAGATAGATGCATTTTCTTTAAAAGGATCAGCTTTCACACAGACCTATATAAAATACATAAGTATAAACTCCATTTAACCAGACTGTATTTCCAAAATGTATACTATATATTGTACATTGAGGACACAGTCTGGGGCATTTTTATCCACCTTGCTCTGCTTGAGGTCTTCTCCTTCCACACTGCTTCTCCATTTATTCTGCTCTGCAATCAGGGGCCTACTCTATCTACCCTGCTCTGCAGCCTTAGGCCTTCTCTATCCACTTCACTCTGCAGTGTAATCCCTAATCTATCTACTCTGCTCTGCAGCCTAAGGCCTATTTTATGTACCCTGCTTTGCAGCCTTCTCAATTCGTCCTGCTCTGCAATCTGAGGCCTGCTCCATCTACCATGTTCTCTTGAATTTGAGGCCTGCTCCATCCTCTCTGCCCAGCAGCTTGAGGCCCTCTTTATCAATCTAGTTCTGCAAACTGAGGTTTATTCCATCCCCCCTTCTCTGCAGTTAACAATCTAACCTAAACTTTCAGCAAACCTTTAAATTAATTGTTTATTTTTATAATGTTGTCAATTATTGTACCAGGAGTTATTTTCCTCGTTGGATCAGCTGGATGATGGCCTCACATGTGACATTTCTCCTTTTCTTATAATATCCGTTCAGGAGGATATCTATGCCTTTCAATATAAATCCAGTGGCTGTTTAAATCTAGCATGTCAATGCAGTGTTGCTGTCTCCTTGTCTTAAGTGAGCATTTTTGTAACTTTACATCTCTAATGCCAACATTAACCTTCTAGCCAAGGGTCAATTGTAAAAGGTCAGGCATAGACATTTAATTATATGTTTGCTTTTGCTCTCAGATAATGTGGAAACTCATCCAGGTCCTGATACATCGGCTCAGTGTTATACCCCTGCAGATTTTAAATGTAGAAATGGTTTATTGGATTAATTCATATAAATGTAAAGAATCTATTAAGTAAGATGGATTGGTTGAAGGTCTGGATATATACAACAAATGCTGATGTTATTCCCTTATCTGAAACCCGGCTTACCAAAGCTGTACTTGATGAGGATGTTTTTATTAATTGCTATAATTTTTATCGTGCTGATCGTCCAAAGAAAAGTGGGCGTTGTTGCATGTATACCAGGAGCAGTTTTAATGTTAACCTAGTACTTAAAGAGTCAATATCTAAGGAGTTTGAGTTGCTTGCTCTTAAAATAGAATTAACAAAAAATCACTACATTACACTAATAGGATGTTATAGACCACCACCTGCTCCTAAAATGCATTGAGTTCCCTTGTTAAATTCTTATCACAGCAGAAACTCAGTGAATTAAATTTGGTGGGAGGTTTAAACTGAGATTGGCTTAAGCCAGTGTCCGATGACTTGAAAGCACAATGTGACTCCCTTAATCTTTTGCAACTAATTAATTCCGCTACTAGACCCAATCCTAATATCCTAAATGCTCCCATACAGGAATACTTAATTTTAACTAACATGCCTTCCAAATACAGTATGTGACAGCTGGTGTATTTCTAAATGATCTGAGTGATGACTCTGTGATAGCGGTCTTGAAAGACACAAGAATAATAAGTTAAAAATAAGCCAAGCCTTGTGGAAAAAACGTAATATGAAAAAGTTTGTTGCATCACCTTTTTCATTTTGACTGGAAAAGGATTGGTTTTTTAATGATGTGTAACTGGCTTGAAGTTACTTCCATGATAATTTCAGTCGTATTATTATTTAACATGCTCCCTTGTGCAAATTCAGAATTAAAGGCTGTGATAATCCATGGTTTACAACTGAATTAGCAGACATTTTGCATGAGCAAAATTCTGCATGGGTCAGGGCACGTAAATCAGTCCTGGAAACTAACTGACTTTGTTTTAGACAATTAAGAAATAAATTTACAGCTAAACTCTGAAACACAAAGGCTGAGTTTTACTTGTCCATGACTACTGAAATTAAATCTTTAACGAATACCCCTAACTTAGTTAACCTTTTTTCCAGTATGCTGGTTAATGTAAACAGAGTCACTGATAGAATTACCCTATTAAATTGTTTTAATAAACATTTTTTATTCAGTTATTATTCAATTCTAAAAACCCATCTAAACAACCAACATCTAGGGAAAATGTCAGTTTACCAGCTAACAGAAACCACCAGGACAAGATCATCTGGAGCCTTTGTTTTTTAAAACTGGCATCTGTAAATTGCAGCAGCTCCACTATGCAACATGTTTAATCTTACTTTATTGACCAATGTAATTCCAAAAGTCTGGAAATCTGCATTTGTTATTCCCCTCTTGAAGGGAGGGGATCCAAGTATTTTAAACAATTATATGCCTATTTCTAAACTGTCTGTTAGACAAGGACAAGGTTCTTGAATTTATTGTCAGTAAACAAGTAAAAGAATACCTGGCCATTAATTCTATTCTATCAATCTCTCAGTCAGGATTTTTAAAAAAAAGATGCAGCCTTGAAGGTTTTAAATGATATAATTGAAGCTTTAGATAATAACCAGTGTTGTCTTTCACTTTTTATAGACTTTTCTAAAGCCTTTGATACAGTGAATGAACTTAAACTTAAACTTAACTTGAACTTAATGATCTTAATTGAACGCCTTGTAACATTGGGGTAACAGTGGGGTTATTGCTTTGCACCTATGCCTGCAGAAGAGTTTGCATATATGCAGAATTCATTTAATAGAGTGCAAGAACAGCTTTGCCAACTGCAGCTAGTTCTAAATGCTGATAAAACAAAACGTATCTTCTTCACAAACTCTAAATCCGCAAGATCAGGGCATTCTGCCATTTTCACTAGTGATGGTCAACAAATTGAACTTAAGGCACATATTCAATATACTGTAAAGTATTTTATTTTAGAAATAAGTCTTTTTTACAAGGATAATCAGAGATAAGTGGAGTCAACGGTTATTGACTATGGTGATGTGTTATACATGAATGCCTCTGCTCAATGTCTCAACAAGTTGGATAGTGTGTATCATGGTGCCTTGAGGTTTATAAAAATTGTGGAGCTCTAACTCATCATTGTGTCTTATACAGTAAAGGAAACTGACCATCCGTACATGTGCAGCTATTGGTATGAATTCATTTATAAGGCTATTCTTCAGATGACTCCATCTTATTTATCATCTCTTATAATCAGGAATAATAGGGCCTACAGTCTCCGTTACCAGGACTTTTACTATTTTACTAGTCCTAGGGTAGGAATAGAAATAGGGAAGAAAGCCTTTAGATTTTACGCTCTTAGATTGGAACTCTTTGAAATCAGAGCTTAAGCTAGAAAGACTGGTATCACTGACTGCATTTACGTCCATGATAAATCCTACTACAACCAGGTTATGGGAGTGCAAATGTTTTCAATAGGATACCAAAAGTTTGATTAGTTTTGCAATCTCTATTTTTTATTATTTGTACTTATGCATTGTATGTTTGTTGCATAATTTGTGTAATTTTTGTGTTGAAACTTTGTGTTGCCTTTCTTGGCCAGGTCTCTCTTGCAAAAGAGAACTTGGATCTCAATAGGACAATCCTGGTTAAATAAATTGTTAAATCCTGTTAAATAAATAAATAAATAAATTTCTCAAAGTATTTGCTGCCTTGACTCACATATGAGCTAATCCATAGGGTTCAATATGACGTCTGTCCACCCTTTTCAGCTAGAACAGCTTCAACTCTTCTGGGAAGGCTGTCTGCAAGGTTCAGGAGTGTGTTTATGGGAATCTTCTATTCTTCCAAAAGCGCATTTTGTGAGGTCACATACTGATATTGGAAGAAAAGGCCTGTCTCCACTCTTTCATTCCAAAGATGTTCTATCAGGTTAAGGTCAGGACTTTGTGCGGGTCAGTCAAGGTTATCCGAACCAGACTCTGTCATCCATGTCTTTATGGACCTTGGTTTGTGCACTGCTGCACAGTAATGTTGGAAGAGAAAAGGGCCAGCTCCAAACTGTTCCCACAAAGTTGGGAGCATGGAATTGTCCAAAATGTCCTGATATGCTAAAACATTCATAGACTTGTGGCTATGGAAGTGATTGGAACACCTGATTCCGATAACTTGGATGGGTGAGCGAATACTTTTGGAAATATAGTGTATGTTAGTGATCTATGATATCAGAAGAAATCACTTTGCACAGTGTGTGTGTCATGTTTTTCCATATGGTGTTCTTGTAGGTATGTATGGATATTGTGTATTGATGATTAGGAGCTTTTGATTCTAGCTAATGTAGGCGCTGTATATTACTTCTCTATTCTATATTTTTTATGAGTTATGTATATATGAAATTTAAAAATCATTGATGCTGGATCATTGGGTGGTTAAACTCACGCCATTGGTTTATATCAGAGTGGATAAAGAGCTATAAACACATGATCAGTGTTGTACCTACTGTATAATAATAAAAACAAGGCACTATAATAATAAAACATTCTCAGTGCTGAATCCCGTTAAAAACACAAAACACACTGGAATAAACTGAAAATAATAGACTTAATTTAATGAAAACGAACGAGATGCTTTTAAAAATGAGATTATTTAGATATTTCAAAATGTCCAAAAAAATACAACCTGTTTACATTCAAATGTATTTTAGAAGGACAAGTTTCATACCTTGTGAAAGCGTAGTGACTCTTTCTCTGTGCAAATATTGGCAGGTTTCGTGTCATTATGGAACGGAACTGAGCTGAACAACGCTGGACGGTCTGTCGCTGCACTCTGAGCGCCTGGCAACCTGACGGAAGCTTCTAAGTGGCATAAGAGCTCTGCTGCGGCGCGACATCTAGCGGATGCAAGGACACCTTGGGAGCTTTTATAAGAGCTGCTTCTGCTGTTCCAACACTAGCCAAAAGATGGCGCAACTAACTAAATAATTACATAAATAAATGAATAAATAAATAATAAAGTACAGAATTAAGTTATAACACAGGACAAACATATATTGCACAGTTTAGATAGAATAAGAAAATAATTATAAATATTATAGATAAGATAATTAACGTTTAATGTTAATTTTACATGCAATAGTTGTAGCTATAAAATTACACGTAAAATGTGTGTGTGTATATATAATTAAGCAATGGACACAGTGTGTAGTCTATAATTGAGAAGTGAGGAGATAATTCATTATTGAGGCACACACGGAGCAACTGGGTTGGGTGTCTTACTAAATTGCACTTCAGCCATGGCTGTTGCATGCCTGGAGCGAGGATTTAACCACTGTCTATTTGGTCAAGCCCACTACCTTGTCCATAAGGCCACAGCTGCCCCAATTACTTTTTTTTTAAGCGGGATGTTGTCCCATGCCTGTCTAATATATAAATCTAGCTGCTACACAGTTCTCTTTTGCCGGATTTTTTGTTTTATGGTTTGCCAAAAGTTTTCACTTGTGAAATGTCTGGACTTCAGGAAGGCCAGTACAGCACCTGTCTCTTCTGCAACTCCATGCTGTTGTGATGGCTGCAATCTGTCTGAAGTATGTTCTTCCTGAACCTTTATATTCACCATTAATAATGCCTTTTCATCTTTGTAAGTTGCACATGCCATAAGCATTAATGCAGCAATAGTGTATGTCATCAAAGTTGCACGCTTTTGGACTGTGCACTGTCCACTTCATATTAAATTATTTCTGGCACGAAGAAAGGGAGAGCTTTTCTGGAATACATTGACGTGGCTTCTTCTTTGCAAGATACAGCTCCAAAAGCATTTGTGAATTGAAAAGTCTATTTTCTTCATGGACAGTGATTTCTGAAAGTGTTCCTGAGCCTTTCCAGTCAATTCCACTACAGAATCATGCCTGCTTTTAATGCAGTGCTGCCTGAGGGCCCAAAGATATCAAGCATCCAATACTGATCGGTGACTATTTTACCCCTCCAAACATGCAACATGTCTGATTATAAAAGCCAAAGTTTATTTTTATTTGATAGTACTCATTCTCAGCTATATTTGAACTAATAGTTTATTTAAGCACAGGGGCTAATTGCTTGGAGTGAAGCATCTCAGTCTATGTTAATGTATGATTTACTAACTAGCGGCATATCTGAAGCTTTTCGTTTATAATATGAGGATTATAGTTTTATGGGTTTTTTTTTCAAATGGATAGTGGATACTATTGATTCTTAATAAATTGTACTTGTGCAGTTATTTTAGATTGATATTGGATATTGTAGTTGCTTAGTTTCTAATTATTTATTTACTAATATTTTGTGAGACATCCTTGATTTTCTGAATACTGTAAATCTGCTGTAAATCTTTTTTTGATGATGAAGCATTTAGTCAATATGTAGCTTTAATAGACATTGACAATTGTGATGATGATAATGAATAATAATAATAATAATAATAACTTTATAAATGATTGCCTTTAGTTTATCGTTAAGTGCTCACTAACTACTTCAATGTGTCACTGGATCACACCTGAAAATTGACTGTGAGGTCAACTCCAGACTGTGAAGAATTGCAATCCCTGTTTAATATCAGTCTCTCAACAACGTTGCTGGGTATAGCAAGTACAATAAAATAGCTGTTTTATTTATATACGAACAATTCATATTCATATAATATCTTTGTTTTTTTTTTTTTCTTTGGAGATCATTGCAAAACAATGGTTGGCTGCACGGATGTACTCTGTGGGATAGAGATAAGCTGTCTGAACTTGTATCAGCTGTAAGCTCTCCCAATCTTGTGTCAGCTGGGCACTAATAAGCCTATAGTGTGACTGGGAGGAAACCCACACAAACACTGGGAAAAAATGCAAACTCCAAACAAAGGACCCAGGACATCCCATGTGGTAATCGAACTTGGAAACTTCTAGCTGTGAGACAGCAGCACTACCCACAATAGGACAATGCTGCCCAAAAAACTTTCATTACAAATAATTATAACTCTATAAATCTATTCTATTCTATTCTATTCTATTCTTTAGATTAAAGTAGCTAAAGTATTTATATGCCAGTTTCCATGACTTTCCAACCTAGAAATTGTTGCCTTGATGTTCTCTCTGTCTTCACAAAGAGTCTGCTTCTATCACAATCTCTGAAAGAATTGCAACCTAATGCAATCAATAGCTGCAAAATGCTAGTGTGTCCAGTCCAGATAATGAATATCACTATAAAATATATTATAAATTAAGCCAAAAAGATTAACAAATCAAAAAAAATGAAGAACTGTTTTCCAAATGTCTATGACAGATTGTAAGCAAAATATTACGTCTGATTAAAATGGAAAATGATCCTGTGTTTGATAAGAGAACAGTAATGTAAGAGTTAAACAACCACCATTTTTCTTCAATACTTTATTGAGTGACATCAGTATTGTGCTACTGTGGTAAATGACTGCTTTGAAAAACAAGTTAGGTACATGTTTTAAAAAATCATATAAATAAATATTTATTTCTTACATGTCAAAAATGCCATTCAATGGAACAGCTGTGATAACAGTAATAAATCAGAATAAAGAAAAAAAAAGAATTGGCTATATTTGCTAGTCATAGCTGAATAGAACATAATGCATAAACCTTGAACCTACATTACTATTTATAAATGCCCTTGTATCCATTTATCTTAACTTGTGTGAACTGTCCTAATCAGGAATAGTCCCAGTGTGCATGCTGCATGCATTGTTCCAAACCAATCAAAACAAATGACTCTGTACTGACATATAGCAAACTGATAAAATTCAGCCACATACAGTGGTTGGACAATGAAACCGAAACACCTGGTTTTAGACCACAATAATTATTAGTATGTTGTAGGGCCTCTTTTGCGGCCAATACAGTGTCAATTCGTCTTGGGAATGACACATAAAAGTCTTACACAGTGGTCAGAGGGATCTTAAGCCATTCTTCTTGCAGGATAGTGGCCAGGTCACTACATGACCTGACTTGCTCCTCAAAAACACCCCAAAGTGGCTCTTGATACATAACAAAGACTTGCTGTCTTGGTCACAGATGCACCAGCAAGACGTGCACCAACAATTTGTGCTCTTTTGAACTCTGGTATGTCACCCATAATGTTGTGGGCATCGCAATATTTTGAGCAAAACTGTGCTCTTACCCTGCTAATTGAACCTTCACACTCTGCTCTTACTGGTGCAAT
>JAOUQV010000034.1:8499087-8514179 GCA_028565295.1 Aspidoras spilotus | reverse complement strand
GTCTTGCACAGTGGTCAGAGGAATTTTAAGCCATTCTTCTTGCAGGATAGTGGCTAGGTCACTACGTGATGCTGGTGAAGAAAAACGTTTCCTGACTTGCTCCTCCCAAACACCCCAAAGTGGCTCTTGATACATCACATAGACTTGCTGTCTTGGTCACAGATGCGACAGCAAGCACCAACAATTTGTCCTCTTTTGGACTCTGGTATGTCACCCATAATGTTGTGTGCATTGCAATATTTTGAGCAAACTGTGCTTACCCTGCTAATTGAACCTTCACACTCTGCTCTTACTGGTGCAATGTGCAATTAACGAAGATTGACCACCAGGCTTGTCCAATTTAGCCATGAAACCTCCCACACTAAAATGTTTCAGTTTCATTGTCTAACCCCTGTACTTTACAATTCATAGTTGTACTTTCACCACTTACAGAATGTTTAGTCTGTTATCAACCAAATAGGGATGGGATTCCTTTCTGTGTCTGGTTCGCCTTAAGGATTCTTCCTCTTATGATTTGAGGGAGTTATTATTTGCTACTGTCTGGGCTGCTCATTATGGATAAGAAAGTGATAAAAAATAACTTATATAGATATCATGAATATATCCTTTATTAAGATTCTGTAAATCTGCTTTGCTCCAATATTTCATTGTAAGAAGTTATAAAATATAAAAAATATCATAAAATATAGTTATCAAATAAAATTGAATTTAATTAAACATAGTTGATGTACATACATTAAAATGCAGCTCAGCGAAAGCCGAAACCTTCTCAACCAAGCAAACCCAAAAGAATGTCATGTAGTCGCACAGTGTTTATTGCATAGCTTCATATACCTGCTGTAACTGAGATAGCTTCAAGCGACATTTATGGTGTAAAATTATCCAGTGTTAACTTGGATCTCAGCCCAGAGACAGAGACGAACAACAATATATTTATGATGCCGGACTATGCAAGTTCTTATTTGATGTTCGCTGTTTCAACAACGCACCATTAATTCCTTCATGACTTAATCCCTCAACTGAGAAAAGTAAAGTCAAATCAGACGACATCAGTTCTCATCCAAGAGGGTCACAGCACAATTTGTTGATTTTTTTAAACCAGAATAAAATGAATGTCCAATGACATAAGGAAGCCATCCTTTTCATATTTATATACACATACGCACAAGACCGTATCTTAAATAACAAACCTGCTGCTTGTGGAAGAAAAATGGTTTCCTGGATTAGGTTAAAACAACATCTAAATTGCAACAAGATAAATGAAATCTGTGCTGTTTTATGGGTCTACTACAAAACTCTTAATCGCTGTGTCTATAGTTGTAAGGCTCACTTTTAACCCAATTTTTTGTTTATGTTGGAAGGGTGACAAAAGACAAGATTGCTGCTCTTGTTTTGGAACAGATTACTCTTTGTATTATAGGAGCAAGAAACGCCCCTTAAAAGTAAAAAACACATATTGCGAGAGACAGCTAGCAAATCTTGCAATCAAGAGACACCATATTCCTGAAACAACCATGGAGTCTTTCATATAATCCAACCTTTTTATAGCGTAAATGACATACATTCATATATACCCAAATCTGAATTAATTCAGACAAATCTGTTACTGAGTTTTGTCAGTTCAGTTAAATAAATATATATACAGATGTAGGGGCATCTCAGAGGACCACCATGTTGAAGGCTTAGTCACCTACAATTTTCATTCAATTACTGTGGTAAAAAGAATAAAAAGGTGATATGGAGCCTTGGGAGCAGATCTCAATTACTATTAGGTTTCTGAGACTAAGGGTGGCACATCGCCATGACAAAGGCTTTAAAAACTGAATGGTGATGTGCAGACTTCAGTGGCAAGGCTGAAATAAACATTGAGCACCTTGATGCTTTTACCATGTGTTCCAGGGTGGGCATATGGCCAAGAGCACTCTGCACATCATTGCTCGTGTTAAAAGTGATCAAATGAGCGCTGGCTGCTGGCTGATGGAAAAACCAGAGCTGTTGGAATAAATATTATACAGGCACTATAGTGTTAAAAGAGCAGCACAGAGTCTTACTCCTCAGTCAAATGAAGAACTACTGGGTAGATTGACCAAAGTAAAGTATTTATAATTGCAAGTATTTCTATGTAAACATACATTAACTCAAGCAGGAAATACACCAGTAGTACTAGTAATATATGTACAGAGAAAGTGGCATACAATTTTCTGCCAAGGTTATTTGCAATCTAACATTTTTTACTAGAGTGGGCACACTCCATTTTAAGTGACACTTGGATCAAGGTTTGGTCCCTGGTTATGGCTCTTAACCCTCTCTGTTCCAAGACTGTTGTACCATGGCAAATTGTTGTACCGTGTCAGTGATGTGTGAAGAAATCATTTTAATGTGCAGCAATTGATATGTCTTATATAACGCCATCTATACTATTTAACACTTAGAAGGTAATACAGCACCTGGTTCTACAGGAATTTGAAATGGTACTTCTTCTGACAATTTAAATTCTGTCACAGAACGATGTTAAAGAAATGCAATGTAATCCATTTATATTCCTTTTCTATTAAGATACTTTCTTTTCTACATGTACTTTTGCCTACAAAACACTGATTTTCGTTCATGGTTTAATATTACACTGGATTCAGTATCACAAGTCTACCAAGAGTGGTTGAACCATCAACAAACATCCAGTTCAATGTCACACAGCGGCTGGCCGTTTGTTTATCCGAGAGGTGAGAGTTGAACTAGCAAACTTGTGTAGCTCTTGCAAAGGGCATGGTCAACCTGACCATGGAGCCAGTTCCCTGTCTGCTGTTATTAGTAAAATTGTGCACTAACCTGTTATTAGACGCAGATTACTATCCCAGTTATCATTGAGATTATATTTACAACCAGTACATATAAAAAGGATTTAAGATTTGAAATGTTTAATAATGCCTTAACCTCTTTTATTCTAGGCCAAAAGCCATTGCATAGTCATCTATTATCAGTTAAATTGGTCTGCTCTCAGTTAGGCACTTCAAGCTCTTCTAAAATGGCAGCAAAATAAACCCAGACTCGTTGAAGAATGACACATCCACACAAAAGGCAAACAGCACAAAAAAAGAGAAAATCACATGGATGTATCAAGTTTCTTCAAGATGAGGATAGCAGACTTTACCTCGAACACTGAGTTCCATCCAGAAATGTTAAGGTATGAAGGACACATGCACATTCCTTCATTTCCCAAACACAAAGCCATTGAGTGTTCTTCTACAGCCTGTACAATCCGCCAAAGAAAACCCAAGCTACAACAAAAATAATCAAAATCAAACTTAGCAGAATCATCTTGCAAATTGTTGCTGCTATGTCCAGTGACCCCGGACAGCTTAGTCTGCTGTGGTGTACCAAGAACATTTTTCAGCAAGCTTCTTAATTACAGCCTAAAATAAACCCTTGTGACACAAACACTAGTGTCCTAGAAATGGCGTATCACACTGTGGTTGTGTTACACAGGCAGAGTAAAAACCATCTATTTTCTATACAGTAAACAATTCAACATTCAGCTCATATTAACTACAAGATCTATGTATCAACACAATTTGTCATCCAATCACATGATTAAAGCACACAGTAGCCTATGTTCAATAATTCAGAAATTCATCAGACCCAACTGTGGCCCAAAAGTAAAATAAAAGAAAAAAGCATTACTTGAATGTGTTTATTACTGTGTGCTGTTTTTAATTTACGTTACCGGGTGGACGTCATACAGAGGAAGTATATGAAAAATGAGTTTTGGAGTGAACCAGAGCTCTATTCTGTTCTCACATTCAGGAAGCTCCCATATTCATCATAGCAACTTTTACAAATCCCAGAACACAAAAATGAGAATCGTCCCAAACTTTCTCATTGCCTTTTCACATTTGTGCTACTTATTTTTCTCACCACTACATGCCAGACTAGGCCCTGGAATTTAAAGACTCTCACCTAAATCATAATCTACACTTCCCTTTAGTGAGCCAATCTAGTCTTCTTACTCCAGTTGGGGTGGCAATGTGGCTGTGTAGTTAATGCAGTCACCCCAAAGCAGTTGGTCCCTGGTTTGATTCCCAAGTAGTGTGGTCTGGTATATGTTTTTTATATTAAGTTTGCATGTTCTCTCTGTGTCCATGCGAGTTTCCTCTGAAAGTTCCAGTTTTCTTCCATAGTCCAAAGACATGTGGTAGGCTACTTGGTATCTCTAGATTGCCCTTAGTGTGTGTGTTTGTGTGTTTGTGACCTACTGTGAGCATTGTGAATAATGCCCACTCTAGGGTTGCTCCTGCCTTGCACTCTATGCTTCCGGATGGTTACTAGCTTCCCGCAACCTTAACTAAGATTATGCAGGTATAGAAAAATCAATGAGTGAATGAAAGAATTATTGCATTCCCCTGACTTATGTAGCATGAATGCTAACATGTACAGTATGTATGAATATAACCTTGTGGTTGACATATCCTTGCTACTGTCACAAATAGCCATCGGTGCTGAAAATAAAAATAAATAAAAAATATACCAAACCATCTTACTTCAGTATGCCCACAGTAAGTCTGGATTCAAATCTTAGTCAGTGTAATATTCCAGTTGGAAATTGTATGAAACAAAAATAAAAACAGAATAAGATGATTTGCAAACTCTTTTTAGCTGATATTTAATTTATTAGCCCACAAAGACAAGATATTAAATGTTCAGGTGGATAAACTTGATTGTTTCTGCAAATAATCACAAATTTTGAATTTGATGCCTGCAACATGTTCCACTATGTTTACCAGTTATATCACCTTTCTTTTCAACATCGCATAATAAGTGTTATTAGGCAAGTCAAATGTTATTAGGATAAACAAGATAAAAACCTGTTGTATGAATCAACAGTCCATCATACATGGATAGGCTAAAGTAGGCTAAAGCCCTTTTGCTCTTCAAACAGCTTTAATTATTGATGGCTCGGATTCCAAAATATGTTGCAAACATTCCTCCATGATTTTGGTCCAAACAAAATACCAGTAACTAGGTAGGCCAGTGTAGGACAGGCATTGTCATGTTCATTTTTTAAGATGCAGTGAATTACCGTCAGAGCTTATGCCGATGGATTCATGCTTTTGGTTCGAAATTCGAGTGATACTGATCTATGTGCATCACCCGAAATGAAAATTTGTTAAACAAGATGACCAGTCCAAGTTTATTTTCTTATTTTCTGGCAAAAGCGGAAACTGATGTGGTCTTTTGCTGTTGAAACCCCTCTGGTTCAATGTGTTGTTCATTTTAATATGCTTTTCTCCTGATCAAAATGGTACAAAGTGGTTGAATGAGATGATAAAGCCTTTCTGTCAGCTTAAAGAAGGCTGGCTGTTCTCCATTGACCTCACTCATTATCAATATTTTCATGCTTCAGAACCTATAGATCACTGGATGTATTTTTTATGGGACCAATCTGGTCTATATCTGAAGAACTGGGGGATAACATAATTATTTGCATTTTATAAGAAGTTGTATAAGTGTGCCTAATAAAGTGTTGAGTAAATATATTTATACACTTAAAACATGGCGCAGACCTCTTGTTTCGTTTGAATGGTTCAGAACAGAGCATATGGTCTTTCTCACATTCATCAGCAAAAACCTGAAGTGTACACAAGAACTGAATGCTCGCCTCCCAAGGCAATACATGGGAGGAAGAGAACAGGCTCGTTAAAGAAAACAAATGACCTGCTTTGTCACTCATCCAAAAGTCTGTGTCCTTGAGCATTTTACACATCATGCCTCCACAATCACAAACCCAATTACTTCTGCTAAATGTAAATCTGTACTCCAGATCTAATAGGATGTGATTCTCAATTTAATATTTCTGATGGAAAAACATACTTTCATGAGATTTGGCTTTAGCTACGATTTCTTCATCCCAATATAAAAAACTTTAGTGAAAAATAAATATTAAATAAATAATTATATGCTTCACGGCTAATAGGTGGTGACCTCCTACACAATGATCATTCAACATGATCATACATACAAAAGTGAAAGTGATACTTTTTGCCACTATGTTTGCACACAACGGAACTGGGTCTCTGCACACAAATTCACACACACGTGAAGTGAGCACACGTGCCCGAAGCAGTGAGCAGCCAGCACAGAGCCTGGGGAGCAACTGGTGGATAGGTGCCTTACTCAAGGGCACCTTAGCCATGACTTGTCGGTAAATGGAATCAAACCAGAGACCTTCCGGTCGCAAGGCTGGTTCCTTAACCACAAGCCTACGACTGCCCCCTTACCTCATACAGCTCTCCAGCATCAGAGTTCCTCCCAATTCCAAATCATCAAGGCCTTGCACATAAGGAAATCCCTTTTAGCACAGGTCAGTAATCATAAAAAGGGCTGCAGCTTAGGCATTAACTGTGAAGGCACATGACCTGAGTCAAGGAAAGAGAGTAATGTTAAGAAAAACGGAAAAGAAGGTCATAAAGGTGACTTGCCCTGTGGTGATCTCATACTTTAATCCCAAGTAAAGAGGAACAACAGAAGATAGTGATAAATGCAGTACACAAATCAGACAGCTATTTTGGACTAGAATGTTTGCATCCAGTTTTTAGACTGTTTAAAGAACATCTTCTGCAGCAAGGTGTGTACAAACACATAAAACAACCCATAAGCATGGTGGTCTACTTATCATTGCTTTTAAAGGTTTTCATTTATTCTGTTCACATGGTGACCTAGAGGTTATAGTTTCAAAACATTCTACTGTAAAACTTGATTTCAAACCTATGCATTATTAGGGCCATTTAATAATGTTGCCTATGGACAAAAAACTAAACCATTAACAACTTTTACTTTTTATTTCATTGTTGTTTGGGCAACATTTGATTTAATGAACAAAAGATCAGCACATAGAAGCACAATAAACACACACTAAACCTTTCCTGTGCTGGGCTAACGAAAAGCATTATGATAAGCTAATGTTTCTACATCTAATTCCAAATCACTGTGTAATGACTGTGCCCAAAGGCTGCTCTAAAATATGATATAAGTTTTGGAGGTTGCCCTTTAGCCTGCTTTTATCAGAAAGCTAAAATGAGAGGCCCCTGTGTGTCTGACACAAGGGAATGGACAGGACAAGCAGAGAACTGCAGCCAACAGCAATTCCAAACACAGATCAGAGGAAAGCCTGTACAGATTTAGCCAGTCAATTAGTGGAAAAAAAGGCAGTGGGCTGTCTGAGGTTTGTTTCTGTGATATTCTGATGACTACACTTTACATACGTAAACACTTTTCATTCCTCAGTTGTTTTTTCCCTTATAGTGAGATCAGAGACGCTCAGTCTGTTAAAGTAAGCATCTTGGAGACATAAGGCCTCTATTAGGTCATCCGTATCACCCTGCTAGTCAGTGTGTATATGGTTTATCCAATCAAACTTTTGCTTTGGGTTTAGGAACAAGGATCTGACATGCTGTTGCATGCTTGTACACATACTCACTGACACACAGTGTGAACATACCTCATTCTCTCCTCCCAGAGAAAGGCCTTTCGGTGATGGGCAAAGTATCCCTCAGAACTGTAAATAACCTTGTTTATCTAGAGGACATCAAATGAATGCTTTCTGCTGAGATGAGAAAACCAACTGGGACTGGGTTCATTATGAGGAGAGATGGAAATCTGGCGGTGTTTACATCTCCAAGCCCAATTGCTTTTCTTTGTTTGGTAATTCTTGTCACCTCCATTTCCAGCAATGTTCTCAATTGCACATAATCACACAAGCTGTACGCAGATGCCATTTCCCAAAGCATATTAAATAATAATCATATACAGATATAATCAATGAAATTTAATTTACAGATTCATTGCTTAATAATTGGATTAGATTAGTGGTGCTGTCTCCTCATAGGAAGAAGGATCCGGGATCGATTCCAGAGTGGGGTGACCTGGGAAATTTATGTGTGGAGTTTGCATGTTCTCCCCATGTTTGCGTGGGTTTCTTCCAGGTTCTCTGGTTTCCCCCACAATCCCCCACAGAATTGGAGGTGCTAAATTGTCTGGTCCAAAGCCCCAAAAGGGTGAGCCTTGAAACATGCGGCAGATTGTAATGCGAGTGATTTGCTGTGGCAAACCCTGGCGGCAAGGTAAAGCCAAAAGATGAAAAAAAACTGCATTAGTTTAGAATTTAGAATATGTTTACTTGTATTCTATAAAAAAGGTATATAGCAATATATAATTAACAAGACTTTATTTATTCACTATTCTGTATTTGGTGTAAAGTCACTATTCTGGTTAGCTCACAAAACAGGATCAGTTTAGAAGATATTTACAGGATACTGTGCAGACAGCAGTCCAGACTTTTTAATTTATTATTTACTTCATTAAAATTATTGTGTTAGTTTGACAGCCCTAATAAGAAGAAATCCTACGCATTTAAAGTGACTTGTTTTGTCTCATGATCATCTTCATGGTGTTCTTCTACACTATCTATCATCAGTAGGTCATCCTGAGGTTCTTGGTTTCTTGGCATAAAAAGGAAAGTAAGCTAGGTCTCGATCCAGAGTCTCTGTTAAATGCATAGACCTCCTTGCCTCTGAGAATTCAATCTCTTAAAGTTTTTCAAGGCAAAGCTCGAAAAGCAAGATCCGATGTAGGAGTTTCTGCATTCCTTAATGTAAGAAAAGAATTTAAAGTACTTTAGAACAAGTAAGAATTGACAGAGGTACTTGGCATTATAATAAGAGATTCAACTATTCTTTAAAAAAAGAGGAACAATGGAAACACAAGCACATATATCAAGAACGGATATAACAGTCATACAGTATATGCCACTGCTCAGTTTCCACTCCTCAGGTTCTCAGGAGGCAGAACTTTTAACTTTTACTGGTTTGGTAATCAGAAATTTGTACCTAATTAACCGCCTCGTAAATAACAATGAAAGCAAAAAAATCTCCAGTGTTCCAGTGCAGGATTTCACCAGACAGATGTGAATAGCAAATGTTACTCTGGATAAATCTTTTAGCTTTATCATTTAGTTACATTTTCTCAACACTAACATATTAATTAACTAAATAAAGTGAATAAGCATGGAAAAAATACACGTATCATGTTTACTGAATATACTGGAAGCAGTAAGCTTCCAAGCAGAGCTTGGAAAATTGTCTCAGGAATATTGAGGAACATCTGACTAGAAGTGATCTGACTAATTAGGAAAACATGCTTTTAAAATTAATCTTTGAATGAAACTCTTTTGAACAAGGTAAAAAGTTCACCAGACAAATGAAATAATAAAACCAAATATGTAAACTTGATCAGCCACTAATCACTGTTCTTAAACAGCTGTTCATAATTTCAAACCATTCATGTCACAGCACCGGGCCACGCTTTTTCTTGTTTTGAACGCGTTTACTTCATTGTAACGCAGATTTGGCATCAGTAGTTGCCACAGCGAGTCAATCTTTTCCACCTCACTCTGTCTTCTGCATCTTCTGCTTTCACGCCAGCTACCTGCATGTCTACATTGACCACATCCATATATTGTATCTCCTCTTTTGTCTTACTCTTTGCCTCCTGCCTGGCAGCTCTATCTCTAACATCCTCCGATCAATATATCCACTGTCCCTCCTCTGTACATGTCTAAACCATCTTAGTCGGCCCTCTCTAACTTTGTCTTACAAGTCTAAATTGAAAATAATTAAAAACACTAACTTTTTCAATTTTGATATCTGAATCAAAACTAAATAACATATTTTCATGTTTTTATTATTGATGGTCGGTTGAAAAAAACAGAAGGCTCTCAACTAAAAAGATTTGGACATCCCTGCACTAAATGGTCCTATATTTGATATGTTTGATATATTTGAGTGTAGGGTTTAATGATTTTTTTAAATATTTTTATAATAGTCTTTTAAATTTCTTGAATGTAAATTAAAATATCTTGTATACAATCACAAAGCAATCATGTCATTTACCCCAAAATAAAAACCTGGTCAAATATATAGCGTAAACATACTTATATATATATTCATTATACCAATAAGACATGCTAATAAAAAATAAAAGCTATAATAATAATCCCTTTCTATACCTATCTAAAGTGGTGTTCTTACAAATAAAACTTATAACAGAAATAATATAAAGAGTTGCAAATAAAGTTGCTGATTTCAGAGTGTATTAAAACAACAAGAAGAAAGACTTAACAATCTGGAGACAAGCAATATTAATGCTAATGATAGTGAAGGGAGAGAAATGTGGCACTCTGATGCATGAAAAGGCAAATGGCAGTTTTTCATAAGCCCTTTATATGAAGTCGCCAGAAAAATTAGTGCTATAACCATTTTCCTTTAGAGAATAAGCCCATTTTTAAGTTGCGGTAACCTTTCAAATTTCTGACATAAGCAGTTTTTGGGTTGAAAACAATCAAGTCCAATTAAAAGAATATGTCTTAAACATTATCCTCAGGTAATGCAATCTTTTCATGGGTCATTAAAAGCACAAGGAGAGCATTACACCTGGGCATCATTGTTTCATATAAAATGAAAATTGAACCAAAAAGGAAATTGCAAAGGTCAGTTCACAAAATAAATGCCTGATGTAGACATAAAAGATGAAGGTAAGTCATCTAGGTACGGCATTCTCCTGCACAGACATCTGGTTTAGTCTTTATTCGCACAAGGATATCATTGATGGCAAAGTTTTACTTAGGAATCTGATTCCTTCGTAACTCTGCCCTTACCTTCAAGTGCTATTATTTCAAGCAATGTGGTTCTCCGTTTTTGTGATAACCTTTACCATTTATTTTAGCCTTTTCTATATAGGTTTTGTGGTCAATAATCTCCTGTGTGCTACTTCGAAAAATCAAAACTCTGAAAAATAATTACCTTAAAATGAATCAGTGGTGATTGCTGGTGTTTCACAATGATTAAGAAAGTCTGCATAGATTCAGGACATTTCATCTGAAAATGATATCAAATGGTCACAGCAATGGTCATGGTGGTGAATTTTTTGTTTTGTAATTACTGTATGGTTGGAAAGATTCTATCACTTGCCTCCAATATAAAATTTCCTCTGAGACTTTACTAGAATTTACTAGAACTTAGTAGCTGATGCAAAGCAGATGGGCTTCTGTTTTAGCAGAGTTTCACAGAGAGACATACAAATTCATGCCTCTAATGGTGCTTAATAACATATATACTTTAACAGACCACTTTTTACACTGCATAAAGAGCTCCTGGAAATGTCAGGGCAAATCGAATGTGCTTTAAAGGCTGTGGTTCACCTATAGAGCGGGAACTGTTCCTTTTTTACAGACTGACAACATTCTTTACCACCAAAACCAAAACCAAGCCCGTAATTAAACTCCAAAGGTGATACATGACCTACTGATATGAGCGATAACAATTCCAACCACCAGAGCTGCTGTGTCCAGTGACAAAAATATACCAGAGGAATATTTTTTCCTGCTTCCTACTTGATTCAATATAAAGTATTGCTGTTGGCAGTCAGCCCATAGCTGTTAACAGAATAATAACCGGGGGTGGTCCCAGTGTTCACTTTTCATGTCTTTGGGGGGGATGCTACCAGGGTTTCACTTCTTATGAGAGGACAGTCCCAGAACTGCCTTAAAACTCTACTGGGGGGTTCCAAGACAGCTCGGGGCCCTAAGCAATTGCTTTGTTTGCTTGCCCCATTGTAAGAGTCTTGCTTCTAAACAAAAGTTGGAAAACCATGGACAAATGGAGCTCACTTTGTTGACGGGAGCACTGCATTTCCGAAACCAAAAAGGGGACTTTGTGAAAACAGGTTGGGAAAATACTCACATGTAGGTTATGGTCTACTTTCAACAATGTTTTGCCATATAGTATTTACCGTAATTAATTGTCTATGCCTAGCTTAGTTAGGCACTTCATCCCACAAAAAATACAATCCCCACCAATCAAGACATAATAGTAATAATAACACACATTTAATATTTTGTCTTTGAAAATAGATCTGAACTCATCAGCAAAAAGGTTTTGAGCCAGAACTTCTTCTTCTTCTTCTTTCGGCCTCTCCCTTTTATCAGGGGTCGCCACAGCGTGTCAACTTTTTCCACCTCACTCTGTCCCCTGCATCTTCTGCTTTCACATCAACTACCTGCATGTTCTTCTAATCAATGTATATACCGCCATGAATTAACCTCCAGATCCGTTAACCAAAATTGTGAAAATCATTTCCTGCATTTAGTATGTCATTGTGTTTTTTGAGCCAAAAAATCAACTGCATTGAACCAGATCCGTGTGCATGTTTCTTCAGCTAAAATGTATCCAAGAGTGATTTTCCTAGCAGGATCAGTGGCGCTGGGCTAATCACCCCACTTCAAGTCCACATATTTACTAACGTGCATTTATATGTAATGGCCTAGCTAATCACATGTTTGGCCACCCAAAGAGGACTGTTCGTGAATTTCCTTACATAATTATTCGAGAAACATGCCTGGAATTAAATCAAATGAAAGCAGATCCATTTATTCATGAATAAATGCATGGGTCAATATACTTTAGATGTTCAGTTCAGAAGACCTTTCATAAGCACCAGATTTATGTGGATCGCTGATATGCTGTATAACCATCTTCTTAATGTGCAAAATGAAATGCATTTGGTCAAATAAATATAGAAATATAGTTCCATTTACAAGAACATTTTCAAAATCATATGGAATGTATTATGTGCATAAATGCATACCATCATGCCAACTGGTTTTACAATGAGAAATAAAAGATGGCTGTCGAATTCCTCTCAATAAACTAATAAAAATTGTAAGCAGCAGTGTTTTTAGGTGAATGGAGGAAAAAGCTGATTTCAGAAGCAGAGGCTCGGGCATTATGAGATTCGATGTAAAAAGCAGATGGCTAACCACATAGAGTTCACCTTCATTTCCAACTCACGTGCTCTTTTCTTGCCTGTTTTTTTCTTCCTCTCACATGGTAATAGCTTTTAAACCGTCCATTTTTTTGTCTACTATAGACTTTCCGGTGACTATACTCTTTCCTTTTCCAATTCCAGTTAGCAGACAATACTTCTTCTACTAGTAAAAGTGTTCTCGGATAACTGAACTGTAAGCTAATCACAGACCAGGAAAGGAGATATGTCACTGCCTCTTCCTGACAACTTGGGAGTGCTTAAATGTCCAAAGAGACTGTCCTCTATCCCTGCCCTCAGTTTACAGCCGCTTCTCATTAATAAGGGTGAAGCAGCCGTGCCAAGAATCTGAGGGGTATTTTTAAATTCGGATTAAATGGCTTTACTGCACTGGCTTAATTTGGATATGTGTCCTATGTGCTCATGCAGGTGCTCTTTTCATTCTTTCCCCAACCTCTCTTTCTCTGTTCTGAACTTGCTCACCCACACATTTAGTCTTTGATCTAGTACAGTCTACACTGGTCTGTTATCAGACACAGCACTGGGCATTCTCTGAGTGCCCATCATGCCAGTTGCTTGACGCCCACCACTGACTTATGAAAGTCCTGACACAAGAGGGCAGACTGAGGAAACCTCTGCAAATGTCTTCACACAAAATTGTTCAATGTTTATGAACCGTTATTTAATCCTTCAGTATATATTGCCAGTCTTAATTAGGACATTTTTGTTTGGCTTAAATAATTGGGTATATTAAAATTTTGACTGAGCTAATATGTGTTTTTATGTCCGGTCACTTTTGTGTTAATAATGTGTTTTGGTATGTTGTGTACGTTGTTGATATTGCTTGTGTGTAGAAGCTGCTATGAGACATATGTCATGCTTAGAGACCCTGTGGTCCATCTCTGGTTTCACGCACACTAGACATGGCCCCCCTCGGACCCTGGCCACATAAACTTTCAAAGCTTACTTCCGTCAGCTGGAGGGGTGCAACTTTAGAGGCCTTTATCCACTGGCTTTTCCTGCCATGCTTGCTCGATTTTCTCCTCATGGCTAATCCACTGCAGATGACCCCTGAAGACATGAGACTCTGCCCTATTCTTCCATGAGCCAAAGAGCAAACACAATCCACTGGATCACACTTTAATGAGTGTGACAAACATGTGTAAGGACAGACTCTTTAAACCAGTCTAATTTCACTCACAAATCAAATAAGTATTGCTGGAAATTCTTTGATGAGTCAGAAATTCACTCGCAGGGAGTACGAGGATGATGGCATATTAGCCTCTTTCTTTTCCCTTTCTTGTAGCAATGTCTAAGAAAGTTCTACTAAGCTCCTCAGCAAACAATATATCTATTCAAGAGAAACCCTGGGGCTGAGACCTGGACTCAATCTAACAGTCATGAAGGGCTGTTGGCTTCTGTCCTATGCATCTCTTACTAACCAAAACACATACAGTACTGTGAGCTCTCATCTATGATACAGTATGAGTTATCATCTTTCAGTCCATGCTTTGATTTTAATGCATTTCTAACAATAGCTAATACAAAATTAACAACAATTCTTGTCCAACATCCATCTTTCCAAATCAATAAATGCATTGTTTTTACGTATATCCCAAATCCATGTCTATTTTACTAAAGTGTTAATGCAATAAGGACTAGTAGCATATGTCAACAACCTAAAGCTAATTTGTTCAAGTCCATATAAAAGGATTACACAGCTTCAAGCTTATTTATGGGCATTCAGCAAAAAAATGCTGTTATTCTGGCCTTGTCTGTAGGATTTAAAATAAGAATTAGTATAGCATTCCATAAACTGTGCCATAAATATTATGAAATTCAACTGAACATCTTATAATGATAATCATTCATTTTCTATACCCGCTTTAATCTAGTTTAGGTTGACGAGGAAGCCGGTGCCCACTCTGCAACTCTGGGCACAACCCTACACAGGGTGCCAGTCCATCATAGAGCACACACACACACACATTCACACATTAACGGGTAATTCATACATATAGTATATACAGGGGTTAGACAATTAAACTGAAACACCTGTCATTTTAGTGTGGGAGGTTCATGGCTAAATTGGTCAAGCCTGGTGGCCAATCTTCATTAATTGCACATTGCACCAGTAAGAGCAGTGTGTGAAGGTTCAATTAGCAGGGTAAGAGCACAGTTTTGCTAAAAATATTGCAATGCACACAACATTATGGGTGACA
>JAOUQV010000034.1:8485126-8497562 GCA_028565295.1 Aspidoras spilotus | reverse complement strand
CATGACTGGTTGAATCATGTTTTAATAGGAATTAAGGACTTTAAAAATGCCATGGCATAGATCTTACTGAGCAATTATGCATGATACTTGATTAATGTCGAGTGGACTTCACTAGGTCACATTCTTATAATGCCAGGTTTTTAAGCACCATTTAGAAAGCTGTAGCAGGATAACATTCAGAATTGTCTTTAAAGAACGTAATAGCATTTAGAGAATATTTAATAATGTTTCACTGTTGAAGAAAATGCCTTGCTTTAAGTTTCTAATCATAGAATGAATTCAACAGAGTGCAAGAGAGAGCTAACATTACAGAGGCAGTACAACAGAGTCTTTCTCGTTTTAAAACACTAGGACTGAATGTCAAGGACAGGCAACACAGGAGACGTACAGCAATTTATCTTAACCAGCTGATCCTGCGGACCACAGGGTTGACAAATGTGAAAAGCAGCCAGCATCCTCATTAAAGTTAAAGGAGCAAACAAAATAAAAAGGTGCTATTAATATAGACATATAAAACCAAAACATTAGCTTGTAGGCCACAAAAGTGCATTAGGGAAAGAATGTCTCTGTGAACTAAAGTGTTATGCCAGAGGAATCAGGATCAATATAAAATTGATTAAATAAATTAACATTAGATAATCTCAGGGGTTGTGTAATAATAGAAGTGGATATTATGCTTGGGATGTTTAGTTGTCTGCAACATAAAGGTCGGTGTGTTTTGTATGTAAGCATGTGAATATTTCAGGAGCAGCATTTGAGGGCCACGGCTGGGGGCCACTACTGCATGTCCCTTAGCACTGAAAATAAACAAAGGAATGAAAGCAATCTGAGCAAGGCCTGAGGGAATGATTGACAGGGAGCAACTGGAGGAAGGAGAGGTCTACATATACATGCATATTCATATTGTAGCCACACACATACAGTAAACATATGCCTGTGTATGCATACATGTCTTCTAGGTCCTTATTGTAATCCTATCTACCAGAACTACTCCTGTATTCATCTATGCGTATTATTTATTTTCTTAATTAAACAATGCTTAATGAGAATGCAGAATGCAGAATGCAGAATTGAAAATGACAGAATTCTCAAAGCACCAAATATAACTGAGGTCAATGCCAGGCCAGGAAGTCTTTAAAAAAAGTTAAAGTACGAACATGTTCAAACACAGACACCATCTGGGCCATCGACACAGTTAACACACTGATGGCTACTGCTGATGGGCAAATTAACACTTGGGTGTGTGAGCTGTCTCACCTCTTTCTCTTTTTCTTTCTCACACGCACAAGTTAATAGCTTACACCTGGAGTCTGGAGTAAGGAAACACACATTTGCATAATTGACAAGTAAGAGTCCATAGTTTTTAAGAACAGAACCAAGCAATTGACTCATATCATTAGACTGCATTGTGATTGCATTACACAGGTTATATTCTAGGAGATGTGACCCAGCTGAGACAGTGTGACTAATTATCCAGTAGCTCTGGACTTTGATGATTTGCTCTGCACTAGAATTTTGAGGTGATGCCATCCTGTCTCTTTTTTTTTGCATCATAACCCACCATGACGCAAGTGAAAATCAATGACTGCCAACAGAGCCCAAAATACAACTACACCTGTCACTATAGAGATGCCAGAACACACGCACCAGTGCACACTGTTTATGTTAACTTTTTTCTAAACACACTTTTCACATTCAAATTACAGAGCAATGTAGAATTTAATTGGCTGGATTTTAACCCACAACAATTCCTTAAAAAAAGCAGTGAGCAAGTACACATTGCCTACAAGATCAGAATAGAAGTGGGATTTGTGAATGGAGGTATCAAAAAGTCTCTGGGAAAAACTTAACCACAAAGTACATCTAAATGATGGTAGCAACAGCATTCTTCAAAAGCCACGTGTTTTAAAGCAAGTATGTTTAAGTTCAAAAGCAAATGGTTAGACCTACCTGGTGGACACAGACAGGCATGGGAGACGTCCCGAGACTCTCTGGTCTTTGGCAGACGAGACGCTAACTTCTGTATAGGAGCAAAAAAGATTTCAGTTATACCAGGAATGACCTTCCATACAACTAATCAGAATCTCTACTTTACTTGAGGATGTAAAATGATGCCACTGAGATCTGAAATCAAATCATTATTACTCTGACACTACTTATATTTTATTAAAACAAAAATAGTGCTAATGAGGATTAATGAGACCTTAGAATAACAAGAAACAATTAGAATGTCCAGGCTAGGCAAAAGTCCTTTCTTCCAGCAATACAATGAGGTTTGGAAAATATCTCGTCTGAAAAACACACTTAAATTGTTTTTTCCAAATTTTTGTTATTTTTGCATATGGAGTAAGTTCCAATATTTCTTTAGTTAAAGTCTTTTCTGAGAACATTTGTTATTAAAAGCCAAAACCTCAGACACCCAGAGTAATTCCAGAATAAGAGAAGAAGAAGACGGAGCAGATGAGCAAATAATAATAATAATAATTAAACTTTTAGCAGAAGTTATAAAGTTGTATACATTTTCTTTTTATTTCACTGTGTTGTTATTTCTAAAACCCCGTTCTTTGCCACCTCACATATTTCAATACTAAATAAAGGCTGTTGGATTTATTATCTTAGGGTGACATTAACCTGAGGTTTAAACACATTCTAGACACCTGCAAGCCACTGTAGATGTCCAAGATGTGTTTTTCAGGACTATTTATTTATTCAAGAACCTGGAATAAATCCCACCTCACTTTACCTTAGCACTGAGACATTCTGGCTTCCTCGCATACAGTCTGCTTTGCTTCATTAAGCCATGACTGTCCTCCGCACTCCTGACAGCTTCACTAACTATGAACTACTTTCAATAAGCAGGGTCCTGTCTTTCCCTAACCACAATGGCACAGCACATATATTCCAAACTGCTGGGTGAGTGACCATTAGGGACCTATGTGTGTAATATGTAGTTGTGACGGAATGTATATCTCACCTTTCTACACCTCATTGTTTCAGGCACAAAATGACACACAGTTTTGTGCATGAGGTTAGTGCTGAAAGCCCTTAGAGGTTCATAAAAACCCACATTTTATAGCGTAAAAACATAAAGGATGTGTAAAATAGTCTCAAAGTGGTGCAACAGTGGATACACTGCAACCCTTTACTGTAAATGTTCAGTAATATTTAGTAGTTTTTCTATCATATTTTTTAAAAGAGTACCATACTTTTTTAGAATGGCTGTAACAATACAGCCAAATGACGTTGCTGCCACTCATCTACTGTAAATTTAAAGTAGAATATTCACGGTGTAGCCCACACGATGCACTAGTAATACAAAATGAATGTTTCCAAATAGAAAGTAAAAATTACAATATGAAATAGTACGATGTGCAGTGCAGCAGATAACAAAATGTATGATGATACAAATTAGGCCATACATGGTTAGACACTATTTTATATATATATAAACTGTAAAGCCAAATGCAACTGCAAAACATATTTTAGTAAAAAAAGTTAGGCACACCGATGATCTGAAATGTCTCATTTTGTCACATTATTTTACCTAACGTCGCTTGCATGCATTTTCTAGATATCAAGATTATCAGACAATGGTTAAAATGTTCCGAAATTAAGGCTTCTTTCACAATATCAGCTTTAAATTGGGCAGTGGGTTGCAACAAACAGTGTAGACCAGATGCTGAGTGAAAGTTAATGGTGTTTAAACAAGGGGGGAGAAGAGCCTTTCTAGTGTAGCTCTATAGAGACCCCCAGGAGTATAAATATTAAATATTTTAAAGATATAATATAACAAAAGAAAATACATTTAGTCAGGATAAATCTCACTCATTTCTAAGGCTGTATTCCACATTTATTATATAGGATAAGATTAAAAGATCAGCGCCAGACCAAGAATGTGTATACAATATACTTGCATGGCATATATGTAACTGCAGCAACATGATCGTTCCTAATGCATGAAATGTAAGCTATCATTTCCAATGTGCTGGTTCCAGCAGTCTGAGCAATGCACTCACCTCTTCCAGCATCAGATCCAGGCGCTTTAACAGAACTGGTTCCACCTGCTCAAGAAACATCCATGCTGAGTGCTGAGGCTCTTTGTGCTTTTCCAAGCCGTTTACTCTAACCTGTAGCTCTGAGGTGCGCAGATACACCAGCACACACACTCCGAGAGAGAAGAGGCAGAGTGCGACACACACCGACACCGCGCCGCACACCTCCGTCCGCCTCGGACACGCGCCACTTTTACACGGATGCTCGGTGCAAGTCCTTTCTCTTGCAGAATCGCGAGAAACCTTGTAATCTTGTTCCATTGTAGTCAGCGGCGACCAAACCTGGATTTCTTTAGTTTCTTTAACAAGTTTATAATGTTCTCATGAGAAAGAATATTCAGTTGGAAAGAATATTCGGATCTGTGGAATAAAAAAACTTCCAAGTCAAAGAGAGCAGTGGCGCGTTAATGGGAGAAAAACGAGTTATTCATGAGTTAAACACACATCCCCGAAGGAGGCGTACAGGTGAGTCGGGAAGCTCTAGTCTTGCGCCCTGGGAATGAGTCGTGGCATCTGATTGTGTCCTTCTGAGCTGCAGTGAGCTGTGATATGAAACGTGAGCCTGTTCCTCTGCGATCCGCTTCAGCTGCAGTCTGGAAACTCCACACACAACTTTAACTGCGCCTCTTCCATGCGCGCTCCGTTCAACTGCGCTCTTGCGCGCCCTGCCTGCACCTTTCCTGTACGCCAGGCTCCTCCCCGCAACCGCCTTCTCCGCAACCTCGCCGACGAGATATATTTAGGTGCCCAGAGACACTTGTAGGGTATAAAATTACTCTTTGATCTGTGCGCCCCAAATTTCTATATACATTTTTTCACTTTCACAAATAAAGTACATTCAGTTTAATACATGGCATTTTCTAGTTAAATAATAATAATATTTTTTAACAATATTTTTTAACAATTCTTGCATTAGAACTCCTGACTAATAACGGGTTGGTCCAACTTTCTGATGTTCATTTACAAACTGGAATACTAACAGTACTGACATGTTTTAAGGGCATTTCGTATTCAACATGAGGCAACATGACCTCTTCCAGTATTTTTATATATTCAGACTGGTCCATAGTGCTTGGTGTTCAAAGGTGCTAATCATTGGATGCGTCTTTGCATTCTTGTTTTTCTATGATCTATGTAGATGGTATTAGTATTTTTCCCATCAAACGCCATTTTAAAGCATTTGAGATCATTTTACCTAAGCAGATAATTATTTTAATTGTCTGTATATAATTTCTCTTTCTCAAATCAACTTCTTGATAAAAGTTTTTTTATACTTTAGTACAATGTCTGAAATGGGCAGTTTTATTCACTAAGCGAGGGCCAACCAGCAGGTACAACATGTGTTGCACTCATTTAATTAAGGGCATAAATGACACCTGTTTCTTCACAAAGGGATGACTTTACTATTTGTACTCCACACTGGTACCAGGCGCCAATTACACCAAATTATCAGCATGCATGTCATGATATTTGATTCTGTTGGTTTTCCATTATGTGGCCACATCTAGTCATGAATTTTTCTCATGTTTTATTATCTTTTCAAAGACACTTAGATTTTTCATATTTTGAACACAACTGGACCTTTCTGATAAACCACAAGCTGCCGGTCACCGTGTGACCTTTAGGTTTGTTGAAGATTTCTTCACCCTTGGTACATCTGTGATACCATGGTATAGGAATACTGGCACCACAACTCTGGTCTACTGCTAACTGCCTGCGGTCAAAGTCACCCGAATCACTTTGTTTACCCACAAGTGGTAAATGTTGCCTTCTGCTCTGACATGATTGTAACCAGGAACCAGTGAATAATTACTATGTGATTTCCAACCATAGTGTGGACTCTGCCCTTATATTGGTCCTACTTTCTGAAGCAAGCGATTAAGAATCTCACTTAGCAGTTTATAATAAAAAAAAACAGCGGCCTGAGCATAATACCAAATGGCTTATTAATTCTGGCCCCAAAATAAAATGTAGGAATGCACTATGCCCCGGATTAACATCTTACACCAATGAGACGCTTATTTCATAATTATAATGTATTAGCGATAACAACGATTTTCTAAGGCAGATAAATTACTCTTGTAGTCAAAAACAACATGTCGACCGCAGCATGGACCTAAAGTTAATGCTTACTTAGGACCAAATATATGCTGACCACAAATTTCCTGACCAAGTGGCCATTAATGGTCATCAATAATTGTTTCCAAGTGATCACTTTGGTAATATAGTCACCTAATTATGATATTGCTCCTGTAAGAAGAGAACTTCAAAGACTATTCTGGCTATGCTGTAATAACCAATACCTTACTTTGAACTGTTGGCTTGTGAACACACACTTTCATTTACACTTACCCTACTCTTATAATTCCCCTTTTTGTCTAATTTCCATTAATTATTTGATTAAAGGTGATGTCAGTAGTAATAAAAATAATCTGGTTTCTGTCATAACTTTGGTCACGCTAACAGAGCAGATGAGCACTGACTCAAAAAGGCAAACTTGAGGTGTGGCTGCTCAAACCTAATTTACAGAAACCACAAGGGCAGATTGGGTCTGTTAGTCCCAGAAATGTTTTAAAAATGTAATTGTGAACTTGGGTGTCCAGCTGTGAGTTACTCAAATCAAGAGATGTTCCTTCTACTTTCAACCACATCTAGAATGTGGGTTAGGCAGTCTCTAATGCATTTAATGGAGCAACTGTTGAAAATCTCTGTAATTATAACATAAACAACTGTTTCAGGACTAAAGCAAATAAGGATGATGCAATAAAAATAGATGACATTTTAAAGCCAAATTAAATAAGTTGAAGTGTTTACTAATGGCTTGACGTAGGTTTTATAAGGTAATGTAAATATTGTTCCATTTAAAACTTAATTGCTTACAACCACGATTAAAACTATATAAAAAATAGAAATGAAACTCAAAATGCAATTAGCAAAAACAAGAATAATAACAGACTTAAAGAGACCGAGCTAAACTCTTAAGACTAGCACTACACATCGCTACTGGGAAATTGTTCTGTGGACTGATAAAAATACAAAGTTGATTTTTTTTAAAAAAAAACACAGAACTACGTATGGGGTAAAAAGAGCACAGCATACTAACATGAAAACATCATACAACAAGGAAGTAAGTAGTGGGAGCATCATGATTTGAGGCTGCTTTGCTGCTTCCGGGCCTACCCCACTTCCCCACAAGGGGAAAATGAAGTTTATCAAGGTAATATCAGGGAGGCTATTCACCGGCTGATGCTCAGTAAAAGCTGTGTGATGCAGCAGAACAGTGATGCTGACCATTGGACAAAATCTACTTTAAAAAAATACTTACTTGACTTCAAAAAAGTAAAATCCGCCATTTGGAGTGACCCAATCAGTGTCCAGACCTGAATCAAATAAAAATGCTGTTAACTTACCTCCAGAGGCCTGTTTACACCAGACATCCTAAGAAAATGGCTGCGCTGAAGCAGTTCTGAAAGAAAAAATGGTCCAACATTTCTCATGAACATTGTGCAGTTCTGATCAGTAGCTACCAGAAAGGTTTGTTGGAGCTTATAGCTGGCTAAGGAGGTTTGGCCATTTATTAAACCGAAGGGTTAAGTTAAAAATTGTCTAATGCATTAATAAAATGTGGATTTAAACATATAGTAAAATCATAGAAAAATGACAGTAGAACTCAGGGATATGTTTAACTAAAAGGATAGGGACTAAACTGTTTTGTAGCCTTTAGAAATCCACTTGTCAGTAAAACAAGCTTTAATTTGCTGGGAATCAAAAATATTGGACTCTGGAAAAGGGACTAAGGTAATGTGGTCTGTGGTCCAGACTTACCTTGATCCAGAGTGTTAGTTGCATCAGGTTAAGAAGAGATGTGATTAAACTGATCCACCTATCATGCTTAGTGCCTACCGTACAAGCCTGTGAGGGCTGTGCTATGATCTGGGGTTGCCAATGTTGGTCAGGCCTAGGTTCAGCAAAGTTATGTGCCTAAAGAATCTGAATATACTGAACAATCTGGTTATTCATCAATGGATTTTGTTTTCCCTGATGGCACGGTCATATTCCAAGATGACAATACAAAAATTCATCTGTTTAAAATTGTGAATAAGTCATTCAGGGAGCATGAGATGTCATTTTCACACAAGAATTGGCCACCACAAAGTCTAGACCTGAAGACAACTGAGAAAGTTTGGGATGTGCTGCAGAAGACTGAGCGGTTGTTCAAATCTTCCATCATCAGTACAAGATTTTGGAAATAATAATAATAGTAAAACTTTTGTGGAAACTATGCCACAGTAAATGCATGCAATAATCAAAGCTAAAGGTAGCAAAGTGAAATATGTTTGTACATACATGGTATATATTTTATATGCATGCATACCCATACATGTTGTTCTGTCCTCACTAATTTTGGGAATAGTTTAGTTAGACAGACAGTTAACAAATAAAGACCCGTTCAATAATAAACTTAAATGAAGACTTTACTGGCTGGATCAGTCTTTATGTAATCTGTAAACTGAAAATTCAAAAAAAAAATACAATCATATTTAACATGCTAATCATTACTAATTTTTAACATAATTACAAAATATTACTATTTAGTCACAAGACGTATGTCTTCTCAGAATGGGTGGACTGAACTGTGCTAAAGTGTGAGCTCTGCGATTATATGTGAAGTCCAAGTCAATCTAAACTAATAATTCTAAATAGTAATACTATTATATATGTCCAATATAGCAGCTGAATTAAACATTATTTATATATGTTTAATTCTCACATTTTGAAGAAACAATTATTATTTTCTTTCTTCTGAAGGAAGCTTCAATGAATTCAAGCAGTTTTTCTATTCTTTAATTAGACTCTCACAATGTAAACAATGTAAAACATATAAAGTATAATATGAACAAATCTGAACAAAACTGCAATGTGTTTTGCTCCGGTGCTCCATTATCACAATAATTAGCATTTAGTGGTAACACAAATATTAGCATTATCAGTTAGCATTAAGACACATGTTAGTGTTACCTGTAAAAAATTCTCCATTAGCATTAGCAATTATCACTAGCAGTTAGAATTAACACCAACATTAAACAGACATCACCATTAGCAGTTAGCATTAGCAAATATCACTGCAACACGTGCTAGCAGTAGCTATTCTAATTATCAATCAGCATTAGCAGTTACCATTAAGTGTTAGTATTAGCCATTTTGATTAGCAATTAGTATTAACACCAACATTAGCAATTAGCATGAGCTCATATAAATTACCATTAGCAGTTATCATTAGCATTGTTACAGATAATAGTAATTGTTCTTAGAAATTGCTATTAGTATTAGCATTTAGCATTAGTGGTTAGCATTAACTATTAGCATTAGCAATTAGTATTAGCATCTAGCCTTAACACCAACATTAGCAATTAGCAATAATTAGCAGTAATTACCATTAAATAAAAAAAAAAAATTAACAGTTTGCATGAGTAGTTAGCATTGCCACAAAAGTAATTACCATTATCAATTAGCATTGTGGCAAATGTTAGCATCTGATGTTAACATTTGCAGTTAGCAATAACAATTAGTATTAGCAATTATCACTAGCAGTTAGCATTAACTGTTATAATCAGCAATTATCATGAGCAGTCTGAATTAACACCAACATTAGCATTATCAAGCAGACATTACCATTATCAGGTAGCATTAGCAATTAGCACTGCAACACATGCTAGCATTACCTATTAGAATAATCAAATAGCAACAACAGTTAGCATTAACTGTTAACATTAGCAATTAGGATTATTATTAGTATTAACACCAACATTAGCAAATAGCGTTAGCTAATAGACATTACTATTAGCAGATAGTATTAGTAATTAGCATTGTTACAAATATCAGCATTTGTTGTTAGCAATTTCCATTAGCATTATTCATTACCATTAACAATTAGTATTAGCATCTAGAATTAACACTAACATGAGCAATTAGAATTAATTAGCAGTAATTACCATTAACAGTTAGCATGAGTAGTTAGCATTGCCACAAATAAAACAACCATTAGCAATTAACATTTTGACAAATGTTAGCATTAGCTGTTAGCATTTCAGTTAGAATGAACATTTTGTATTAGCAATTAGCATTGACAGTAACATAAGCAATTACCATTAGCTAGCAGTGACTACCATTAACATTGCCACAAATTTTAACATTCGATTTTTGCATTAGCAATTATTATTAACAGCAACATTAGCAATACATTATATTTATAATTAGGTTTGTGGATTGTCATACCAACAAGTTTGTGTGTGTCTGTGTGCCTGCCTGTGTGTGTGTCTGTGTGCCTGCCTGTGGGCGTGTCTGTGAGAGACAGAGAAAAAAATCTTTGTCAAACCTACATAATGATTGACAAAGCTGAAAATGCATCCCCCGAACAAATGGCCATAACTAAGAAATCTTTGAAACTATCACTTAGCTGAATAAACTGTCTGATTTATGATACACAAATAAAAAAAATTGCTCGAATTAACATGGCAGTGAATGGGAGAATTTTTAGTGCTGAATTTTTAATGCTGAACAAATCCTCATAACTCTAAAAATATCAAAGTTTCATCAAAGGGATATGGCTCTATTATTGTACGTTTAAATGGTATTCAGAGCTGAAATTATATCAGTATTAGAGATGTTTGTTAGGCAAAATAAGGTATTTTTAAAAAACCTCTACCATTTGTTTCTATTGGAGTTTTAAATTAAAAACCCTGTTTTCTCCCTCTGGCTTAACCCCTAAACAACCACTCAGAATATATTTAAGATGTCACTTAACCGAAAGTATTGTGAGTGTAGGGAGACCTTGGGCTTGTAAAATTGGTGAAGATTGATGAAAAAATGTAAGAGTTATGACAGTTTAAAAATATGAAGTTCAAAAAGCTCAGTGATGATGTTTCTGAAGTTACTATTAAAGTCTATGGAGATTTTTAATAAGATTATTCCAAACAAATCATCGTGGCTTGACAAGTAATTTTTAATCAGTGGGATTTTTTAATATCCTCATAGATATTAAAATAGATAGACCCATCTCTACCTTTTAAAGTTTAAATGGAGTTTTTAGGTCAAACTAAAATAATTTTTTGCTATAGGGATTAAAATGTTTTGATTTACTCCAAAAACATGCTTTTGCTAGAATGCGGGCTAGAGTGGGTTCTTTTTTTTGTAAGTATAGGAGTTACAGCAGTGTGAAAATGGGCACAATGTTCAGTCAATGGGAAATTCTGGGCACAAAAATGGGCTCAGAGGGCACCAGGTTACAGAAATCTCTTCTTTTTGAACACGCACACATTGCACATACACTCATAGTCATTTTGGTATGCGACCCGTGCGAAACCTCATTAACTGACACGCGTTCAAGTGGGTGTAATATTAATAATAATAATAATAATAATAAATCAAAGAACTATATGTTTGTCACTCTGCAACACACATAAAACAATGTTGTTGACGTTTCAAAATTTCGTATTTTATTTAAAATAGAACATAGATATCAAAGGTTAAAACTGAGAAAATGAATAATTTAAAGAGAAAAAATGGGTGATTTTAAATCTAAAAAATTTGGGACAAGGCCAGGTTGATGATTGTGAGACATCCACTTTTCTCTTTAAAACAGTCTGTAAACGTCTAGGGACTGAGAAGACAAGTTGCTTAAGTTGAGGGATAGGAATGGTATAAGGTAGAATTCTAGTTGCTGAACTGTTTTAGATCTTTTTTGTCGTATCTTCCGTTTGATGATGCGCCAAATCTTTTCTATCTGGACTGCAGGCTTTTTTGAGATGTGTTGTTGTGACTAAATTTCAAATGAGCCAATATTTGGCATGAAATTTGGAAATGTCTTTTGGCATTTGATAAGTTGTCTATGTTCTATTGCAAATACAATATCAGTTTTTAAGATTTGTAAATTTTTGCATTCCGTTTTTATTTACAGTTTGTTTGGACTATGTCTTTATTTACTATGTGTTTGGAATCAGCGTTGTAATGAAATGATTCATAATGTTATTATTAGACAGAGAAAATTTGATTTCAGTTCAAAAAATGTATTCTTCTCAAAACAGTGTGGTTATTTTATCAACCGCAATTTAGTCAGTGACTTGGTAACAGAACAATTCTTCTTCATCTGCGTTGTCAGTATAAATAAAACTATTATATAAATGAGATAATCAGTTCCATAATCAAGTAGCTAGAGATATTCTCTCTGTCTCTATCTCTCTCTTCACTCTCTCTCTCTCTGCCCCTCATCTTTTGCTCGTTTTTTCTTTCTCTTTTGTTTTTTGAAAGGTTTAGGTAGCAGACTATTTATAACCCCCAGAGGATTATCAGTTACCATTTTTGTAAACTTGTTTAAATCATTCACA
>JAOUQV010000034.1:8369406-8384519 GCA_028565295.1 Aspidoras spilotus | reverse complement strand
AAGTTCTACAAGCTTGAAATGCAGAAACAGATGATAATTATAAAATAAAATTAAGTTGACCAGACATTTGAAATCATCAAATATTCCAGGTTCATATTGTCCCAAATTTAATAAAAGTCAAATGTAAGTAACACCGCATCTTTTTTTATTTTCATGTTCCGTCAACCTACTTTTCTGATTTGGTTGGTTGTATTTTTATATTTTTGTATGATCAATATATTAATTAATAGATCAGTTATTAATTACGAGTCCATCACTCTAGTTTCAATCAAGAGCATATCTGAATCTTGAAAAATTGCTAGAAAAAAATGATAAAGGATACTACTTAAAGCAGGGAGCCTGCACAACGTTTGGCCTAATGCCTCCATCATCCAGTTCAGTGACCACAAGACCATTTGGCACAGTAGTGTGACCCATATTTTATAGATACAGCATACAGATACATGTACAGCAAACCCCATGTGTGCATTTCATAAAGCATAGGCGTTAGGTGGGCTAGATTAGGATCAAGGCATCTAATGACTGTTATGAGCAGGCGCATTAAATAGGATTAATCTTAATCTGAGCCGTTACTGTTCACTATGAATTTGTTGCAGGCAAAAAGCAGCAGACAATGGCACAATTAGCACAAGTGTGTTACTCTTGTTAGCATTAACATCAAATTTAAATGAACAATTTATGTTAAAAGAATAACTTAAATGAGCTGCATACTAAAACCCTCTAGGCAAGAACATTTTGCACTAATATGTATTAATATGACTAAGACAAGAGTTAATCTCACTCTCTACGGCAACAGCTGATGACTTTGGACAACACAAGGGAGAGGGAGAACATTTCAATTTATTTTATTATACGCTTTTTTCGGGCCACTGATGCCGCAGGAGGGCAAACACAAGTGGGCAAACACAAGGACAAATTGAGTTTAAACCCAGTGGGGCACTGTAATGTAACTCTGAGAGTGGCAGGCGATGTCCTGTGCAGCTTAGCAGACCAAGGCGACAAATGTCCAAAATGACTCCCCTGAGTGCCGGCATGTCTACGATATAGTAACTGGCCCAGTGTGTGAGGGAAAGGAGATCTGAGAGAGTTCAGTCCACCCTCCACACTCAAAGTCTCACACAGGCCCTCTTCAATCCATGTATTTAAATACAGTTACAGTGGGGGAAGGAAAAATAAATAAATAAACCCCCTAATTAAGTTGGACATGCCCGGTCTAAACTGTGCCTAAGAGTTTAAGAATCTGAAGATCCAACATTAAAGTACTTCAGCCGAATTCAAATACCATCCCAGCCCTTTTGAGTGACGTCTAAAGTGCACTTCCCTGGGGTTTGCTGTTTGTCATAAAACATCTCTCAGCACACAATTTGCCCAAAACTGGAGAGGTAAGAAAGAAATACAAACACAATTTCCAGAAGTGGCAAAGGAGTAAAACTCTACAGCAGTTTGGAAGAAGTGTGGTAACTTTAAACCGTGCAGCGTTAAGTGGCTCCTCCACCGTATTGTGTGGTAATGTGGGACAGCTGAGCACATGGGCCCTGCGCCAGGGAGTGCATTATCTTTATGAATTCATGACAAAATTCTTTTAAGGCAGCAAACATCAGATAGGTGTTTGTAAACATTCATGCGCCTTTCACATGAGAATGTCTCATACAGACAGAGTTCCAACATAGCATTAATTATGCTTTTCTAACATTCTTTCAATACACAACCTTTTTCTAAGTGCCAGCATTCAGTGAAAGTACAGTTTGTATAATTCTTGGCTCTCTACTGACCAACACATACTTGACTAGAGTTTATAAGTGCAAATATGAAGAAAGCAATAAAAGAAACAAATGAAAAGTTCCTAAGTTCCTCTCCTTCCTCCAACAAGAGAAAGCCAAAGACAACAAAGAGGGATGGACCTTAAAAAGGTTATTAATTAAAACATTTTTAACAAAGCATGTCAATGGGTTAGAAAACATTATTGTTCAATATAGAAACATTTACCACATGCTGTATACAGTCAAGTCACTGAGAAATCACCCTCCAGTACTCACTATACAATATTGAGATTCAACGCACCAGTACAGATACCTATTAGGGTTCGAACTAAAATTTTTACATTGAACGTTTCACAAATACAAAAATATACACTTTCTAGGGGCTGGTCAGCCTATAAATGGTCAATGCTAAAGCCTTATAAATGACCCAAACACTGCAGCCTTTATTGCACCTAAACAAACAAAAGTGATGCTTTTAAGGCTGCCTTCAGTGTTTCCACAAGATATTTGGACATGATTAACACAGTTTATCAACAGTATTGCAAAAGTGAATTAAATGCTTCATTTACAGCTAGGCTAAAGTTAAATAAGGAGCAGACGTTCATAAGAAATCTGTATTTTTTAAAATAGTAGCTTATTTGATTTTTATGCTGCTTTACTGTTCTTTAACAAAATTATTCCGCATAATTCAGTTCCTGCTGTTTCAGTTTCGTCTACAGCTCTCTCTGTTCGATTAGCATGTGCAAGGCTGCGCCTATGCAATTCCACTCGCATCACGGCCACGGAATGCTGAAGTCCACATTTTTCCCCATTCAGCAAAGAAAAAAAATCCCTTTCAAAACCAATCAGCTAGAAATGTTGCTTTGTATTTATTTTTGGACTGAACTTTCCGTAACCCATTATGAAGCTGTCCGAGATGTATATTTAGCCATGGCAACAGCGTGTATCGCACTTGCGCCACTGGTCATGTCGCCTCGAAAAAACAACTAGCCTTTGTGTCACCTTTTAAAAAAAATAATATGAGGTACAACAGAATAATGCATAAAAATGTGAATATAGATTATTTTATATATAAGTCCATGTTGCATCTTACAAGCCTCCAGTGATTTGCTGAAACATGCCTCTCACCAAATATCTTAGCACAAAATTGGCTAAAAGTGAGTGTTTGGATTCATGATTCAACACACGATTTGAAATAGAATGAGCACCTGCTCCATCCATGAGTGTACCTGCTCGCAGCGTGCTTGTGCAAGATGTTCATTATACATAGAGAGTTGGTACTCAGGGCATCATTCACAATAAGAGAGATCTTACATGAAAACAACCATTTAAGGTTTTTTAAAAATCCATCATCTGAAGTTCTGAGGAAAAGCCAGGAGTTCAACATAGTGAGAAAAACTCTCAAACTATCAAGAGATTTTATTTATCCTTTGAAACTGCTTTGAATACACAAGAATGTTGGTATTTTTAGAACCAACCACTAACCACCGCTTAAAACTTCCTGGACTCTGTTAAGGAATTGTACAATATCACTGGTACACTGAGCTTTATGTTGGAGAAATATTTAAATCAACAGGGATTCACAAATTGAACGACCGAAAATGTATCAGACCACCACAGGTTCACCTTGTGTTTTTTTTTTGCAGATGAAATGCTCATTCAGAGTTATAAGCAATGTGTATAGAACTGTATCTATGTTTTGTGTTTAGACAAATTTAAATTAAAATTTGTTTTTGTGAAGACAGTATAGTGATTAGTCCAAACAATTCATTGTTGGCGTATAATAAGTTAACTTTGGGAAAATTTGTTCAACTTAATTTTATTTCTGGGGCAAGTTGGATTTTTACACACATTAGATATTGGCAATTTGTTTTCATTTGTTTGTAGGAATTGCCTAGTTAGTGATGATGGGTCAGGTTTCCAGTTACACAATTTAAACCTAAAAATAATGCCAGGTTTGCAAATATGGTACAAATAAGCTTCTATTGATACATTTTGGCAATGGATATGATACATTTCCTGAAATGTAAAAGGTTTGAGACGTGCTAAAAAGAAAAACGATTAAAACGTCCTTGAAAAAGGGACAGAGCAATGATATCTTTTCTTTAAGCGACACATTAGTCAAGACAAGAACATCTCAAACTAAGCTAGGGGTGGGTCGGACAGGTAAAATTTCCTTCTTTTATGCCAAATCCTAGGACAAGAGGGGACAGCTATTAATAAATAAAAAATTCATAAAAAAATAAAATCAGATGAAATCTAATTAGGGCAGATTCATTTTAATGACTGTCTACCTTTATAGACATTACAATACTTAACGTCTATGCTCCGAATGAGGATAATCTTTATTTCATGTCTGATCTTTTTTTGCAATTCAATTCATTTTTACAAAGGAATCTGCATTTTAGAGCGGATTTTAATTGCACTCTTGAACATATTTTATATAAAGCATCTCACTCTTCTGAAAATATTAGGGCTTCTTCTATTCCTAATCAGCTGTGTAAAGAACTTGGGGTTGTTGAAATCTGGAGAGAAGTAAATGCCTCAGTTATATTATTTTACTCCAACCCCACAATTCATAATTCAGGACTGATTATATTTTTAGTTCCAATTAATTACATGCACAGGATATCTTCATGTCACAATGGTATCAATAGTGCTATAGGACCAAGTCCCTGATTTCATGAATATTAATCTTGTAAATATTACAATTTGCAAAGCATGGAGATTTAACTGTTATTCAAACACAGGCTTGTTTATTGGAAAATATATACATTCCCCAATGCCATCTGCTACCCTTTGGGAGAGAGCAAAAGCCACAATACGTGGACATCTAATATCTTGCACCTCCATACACAAAAACTTAAGATACAGAGAACTAGACGATGAGGTAGCTAATTTAGAACAGGTACATACAAATTGGAACACACAAATTATGTTAATAAATTTACATTTCTCAAAACAACTGGCATCTTTAACAGGATGCCACTATAACAGATGATCCCATTAAAATTAATGATGTTTAGGGACTTTTATAAGTCTTTATATAAATCAGAAAATACAGTCACTGAAATGAGATATTTGTAGACAATACTATAACCAATAGTTTACCCAGTATTTCAAATATAGGATGTACGTAACACTGATATTACCTCTAAGGAGGTCTGGAAGGCAACCCAGTACCTGCCATCTAATAAAGTTCCATATGGATATCCAATTGAATTCAATAAAACATTTTGGCCAAAACTATTTTACTTTGTTTCCATGATTTGCTGGATTAAGGCTCTGATCCATACATTTGGAAACAAGCATCTGCTTAATTCTTAAAAAAAGATAAAGACCCACAAGTTCTTCATTTAGAGCAAAATGGTTTGAATACCTCAGAGTTTTAAATCAGCCCATTACTAAAAGGATCATTCACAATTAATATGGAGCTATATAATTAGTCCTCACTTCCAATTTAATTCTGTGGTCGGACAAATGTATTGGGATTGAATATCCCTCCACAATTTCACTAAATATTTCAGTTTAAATCTTGCTATTTGCCTCTTTTTTACAAACCATAATAAAACATTCTCAAGATTTATTAAGAACTGAGAGAGACAAATGTGTAACTCGAATAAAACCTATGACTAGAGGTTGTGCTGGTGTATATAATTTTCAATTATATTACTGGTCTGCTCAGATTTAAAATTGGTGACTTGGGGTAAAATAAGAAAGGGAATCTTTAGAAGTAAAAAATTGGTCACAGTTTCTACTACCATAATTAATATATTATACATAATTAATATATTATACAACATTATTATTATTTTTGCAACATTAAATACAATATTAGGAATGATGCCAAGTCATATCTCAAGATCGCCCCTTTATTTATAACTGGAATCTACAATTGTTTATAAACCCTATATTCCATACTCAATATCAAACACTCTAGATGGAGTTCTGCAGGTATGTTACAGATATCACAGTTGTTTTCAGGAGATAGTCATGTTCAGATTCATCAAATGATCCCATGAGTATCCCATGACAGTCTGGCTCTGTCTCCTGACAGGAACAAGGTTTTATTCATACACAAGTTTCACATTTTATACTCAAGTCATATACATACACAAGTCAGTGACAGTTTTGCACCCAACATGCACTTCTTTGGACTGTGGGAGGAAACCGGAGCCACCAGAGTAAACCCACACAAACACAGGGAGAACATGCAAACTTCACACAGAAATTCCCAGGTAGCCCTACCCAGGGATCAAACCTGGGTCCTCTTGCTGTGGGGACACAGCACTATCCACTGTGCCACCGTGCCGCCCTGTTCTAAATGTTTGTTTATGTCACATTATACAATCCTTCTGGAAGTAGGTGCACCATGACAGTTCAATCTGTTTTTGGATACATCAAGCCACAACAGTTCTAAAAATGACATAAAACATGCCTCAGAAACACATTGTAGAAAGTACGGCAGCTGATCATATTCTACCTTGAAGAACCGTCTTGAACTGAAAACTATTGATCCACTCTCTTAATATTTACTTTATTGTTGTACCATAAATATTGTTATCAACATGATTATCCAGAATTGATTATACTTATGTACAAATAAATTCAAAAAGTAAAAAAAAACTAAGTATAAACCTAATATTGATTTACAATTAATCATTTGGCTACACAGTGGTGGAGCAGGCATCACTGTTGACAGTGAGATTATGGTAGGTTAGAAGTTCATGAGGTAGGTTAGAAGTTCATAAGGCAAACTAGAGGTTCATCAGGCAGGTTAAACTCTTTGAAGGTAGGCAACAGTGGAATATTAAATTAAAGCAGTTCTCTCGAGTATTCATATGGGGTTACGAGAGGTTGAGTTAAGGTCAGGGTTGAACGCTCTGTCCTTAAATGACCTAAGGTGAATTGGAACTGCTGCTTGAGCACTAAATGCATTTTAAACATACCTAGACACATATTAGAAAAATAAACTTATTTTAAAAAGGGGGCACAAGAATTAATCCTAAATAAAGACAAAGCTATTTTTAATCCTCACATTACAGCTGTAACAGCACAGCATGTTTGTTTGGTCACAATGTGACCTTGTGCCTCATTCTTTAAAAAGAGTATGATTCACGATGTTACTTAGCAAGTGCTCCCCGGCCATAAATTCGGAGTCAAGATTTCATCACTTATGGCTACTGCCATGTCAGTATAGGCGGAATTTTTACTGTTTAAAACCAAGTAAATAGCTGAGATGGCTAGAATTTCAGTGCGCATTTAAGAGCTACTTATTAAGGAAAGGTAGTAGAGCCTCCAAGATCCACCAAAACATATTCAGAGATTGGGATGTTCAGTCAGCTTATCTCAACCCACAGAACACATCTGTGCAGCATCGCAAAGCGACGATGACGTATGACATGACACCATTCAAAGTCCCCATAATGTTAAGTAATTTAATTCAATTCAATTTTATTTATAAAGCGCTTTTAACAATGGGCATTGTCCCAAAGCAGCTTTACAGAAAACGTTTTATCCCAGATGAGTAATTAGTCAGTATATTTTAAGAGTCATCAAAATGACACTGTACATCTACAGAAAACAGTTAAGATCTATAAACAGGAAAGAATCATAACCTACTTATTTTGACGGGCAGTAAATTACCCAGCCACCATGGCAAGACATCAAGCAATAAAAAGTTTGAGCAGCCGTTAAGGGAAAGGGAGGCTGCCGTAACTTTATATCGGCAGGTCTATTTTGCTTTCAGAGCAGTCATCACCTCCTTGTTGTCCTAGGTTGTTAGCATGTTCCCCTGGTCAGCTGTGGGGGCTTCCTCTCCGTCAGCCTCCCATCTATGTCAGCATAGTGGCTTTTGTTAAAATATGTAATCGGCAGTGATGATCTCATTCTATTTAAGAACTCGTCAACTGGCTTTAAAAACTGGCCACGTGTCATCCTTTTCAATTGAATATTTTTATGTGCACCCCCGACTACTGGCAGTTGTTTAATCATCTGAGGGCGCCTGTTCCTCTTCCACACCCCTGACGCCAACAAGAAAGTTCTGAAACATGTCACCTTTACAAAGGCACTCTGCTTCCAAACCAGCTGCAGCCCAAAAATAGGCACAACTTTTTTTAATGCCAAGCATCCATTTCAATGTGGCTGCCTTTGCCAGAGGTCTTGTACTCTGCCAACTGTAGGCAGGGATGACTTCAAAGGATTTTGGCTACACAGACTAATTTTATCATTGGATTCGCAAGAGAGTAACTGAGAGTGAGTTGATCATGTTCAGTGAAGGAGGTGTTGAGCACAGACACAACCCTGTCAAAACACCTGAATTGCTACTGAATACTCTCATACACTGGTGGCCTATTACCACTTTACTGACAGTTAAAAAAGATAACCTAATAACATTTCACCAACATCTAATGTTACAGGACGGGGTCTTGGGAAGCCACTAATAAAAAACCTAAAGAGCAACCTCTGAATACAAGAACAGGGGCAAAAACCAATGATCAGTGAAGTTTAATTTACTTTGCAATTCTTTATGACTGCAAGTTTGCCTAGATACAACTCATTAGTCCCTAATAGAAAAATCCGACATAGAATTAGAAAACTATAACCATTTTACTGAAGAGAAACCCAAAAGTAATTTAGACCGGTACCTAAAAGATTATTTACATAGCCAGAATAAAATCAATCAACTAAGAAATTACAAATAACCTGATTGAAAATATTATGAATTAGCCTGGCACCTTTTGCAGGCATGGCACATGTTCATATAAAATGTATGACATTAAAACTTGAATAATAAATATTAAACAAATAACTAAACAAATAATAAATAAAAATCAATCATATTTATATTTATATATATAGACATATATTTAAAATATAATTATTCATTTCTTTCTTAAAACAGTTGTGCAACATCAGCATCACGCAACATTTAGGTTCTACTCTGAAGCAAAATCTCAGAGCTCAACACGTTGTACTTACAGTGAAAAAATTTTATTTGTGTATTTAAAAAGCCAACCTTAGCAAAACTAAGCACTGACAAAATGTATTGTTCAAACTGTATATATTCCAACATAGTGGCAGCTTTGTGCTTATAGGTATACTACTGCGAGAGTGCCAAATCAAGACAAACACTCTAATGCACAATTAGATCTGTGTATTAGAATGTTCATGGTCACAGGGTCCTTATGGGACAGAAATAACAAGCAGCTGTGTGCAGTGTGTGCGTAGACGGAGGTTTATTAGCCCTATCTATAAAGGCAATCTGGGATTCACACTGGGACGCCCTAGGCTTAAGATCTCAACGTCACACAAGGCACTACCTCTGCAATACTAATATTAACCCTTATTTCTGCAAACCCCAACTCGTTTCCATTCCCCATCTGTTCAGGATTAGCCTACTATTGAGCACAGATTCACATTACAACCGCTGCACCTCAAAGCTCCTACCCATCAGCACCAAGTCATTGAAGGCTCTGATGCAGCAATGCATTACCGATTTGTGTTCTGAAACAGAGTACACCTCTAGCAATCTTTCTCTAAATTTTACAAATTACATACCTGTTGAAATTCCTTCAGCCCAAAGTAATTTGACTGCAGATTGAATCTAACAAAAGAATCAGGTAGAGCCACTTTGGATTAACAGACTGTATCAGTAACAGTGTAGTGTTCAGACAATCATATCACAGTTGAGAGTGGCAACATTTTCATTCCAATACAACCATCAACCCCATTTAACCAAAATATACAGGAATCCTGAGCAGAACAAAGCACATACAGGATGTGAATGACTAGACACAGTAAACACACTGTGATTTGTTTTTAACCTTTGTATGTAACCACCCACTCCCTCCAGGCATTAATCATCTGCTCCTGCCATTATTCTGTTGGGTCTGACAAGATTCCAGTCCTGATACCTGCCTCACTGTTAAGTTAGTATTTAAACAGAGTTATAAAGACTTATTTGTGTTTAGTCTTAACGGATTCGTTCTTCTTTCTTAGGCTTTGTAATGGATACTATCTATACTCATTTATTCAGTGCGGCACAACTGAACTTCAGGAGAAGAGAGTTCATATTTACATGAGTGCAATATTAATTCAGAAGGCAGAAAGCAATTAAGCATTTCTGTTTGCTCAAAATCATTTGGCATGTTGATGAGGGATTACAACAGCCCTCACAACAAAAGCCGAGCGTAACTTGAAATTTGCATCTTATATGCAGCACAACTATTCTGAGAGCATATTAAGCCAAGAGATACAAATATTTCCCCCTCAAAGTAAGGCACTGAAATACTAGTGTATATTAATAGGCTGATAAAATAACACAACAGTTTATGTGTGTTCTCCAATTAATAAAATACGAAGTGGAAGAGAAAGTGTCTATATATATATATATATATATAAATTCTACACTGTAACAATTTCACATTTAATTATTTAATCAGAGAAAACGTTGTAAATGGAAATCATATTCTTTCTCAAAACAATCATAGTATTCAGCACAGATTGAAGTAAGACCTAAAGAAAAAGCATTTATGCTGCAAAACTACAGGCTGCTTTTTAATGCAAGGCAAGTGCTTTGGAACTTTGCCGGAAGCTCAAGAGTGGGACGAAAAATGGTTTTAACCTTGCAGAGACACACATCTCTCTACCTTCCAATCAGCAAATCCAGACATCCCACCATCCTATAAAACTCCCACACTCGCCGGCCTGTGACACCGGCAAGCTAAGTTTATGATTAATGGTTGCGCCGGGCCTCATCACATGCACTCATCACATTGTTGAGAGGCTCTGAAACAAAGTCCCACCTGTCAGTCGCCGGTTAGTGGACTGTTAACCGGCAAGATTTACAGCTACTAACTAGCGCTGGGTGGCTGCCTGCCAGTGATAAACTGTAGTGATACATTAATAACTCAAACAGAGAAAGTCTCAGAATTAATTTTTACACGGTTTAATTTAAAAATAGTCTAAAATACAAATAGTTAGTTGTTATTAAATGTAATGTATTAGACTACAGCAAACAGATATTTAGATGGATAAATAATTGTTTTTTTAAAAATCTCTTTAGACTTCAGTTAAATATAAGCCACCTCAGTTAACATATGCTATTCGTTATATAACCATCTACACTGGATTTAAACGAGACTATTTTGACCAATGTGCATTTACATATTATCTGTCCTGCTTACTTACATCCCACAGTTAAGAACTGATGTGTAACAGAAAACCTGGACTGTAATTTTGGCCCAAGGACAGAAAGCCTCACTCCTCCAGGGAGAGTAGTTGTAAATGCCTTCTAGTTAAACTCTTGCTACTCAACAAGTGAAGACCTTTATATCATGTATCTAGCAATAAATACAACAGTCATGTTATTTTTTAAATGTCTCAAAAATAGTACAAAGTTTTAATAAAATGTCAAAATTTGACAAGAATGTTACAAAAATAATAAGAATATACTTATTTGAGACACAGTGTGTATATATAACTGCTTACTGAATTCAGTGAGCATCTAAAAATCTATAATCACATGCGCAATCAATAATCAAAAATTCTATAATCACATTCACATTCTATAAAATGATTTATAATCACATTCGCAATCAATAATCAAAAATTCTATAATCATATTCGCAATCTATAATCTAACAATCTATAATTACATTCGAAATCTATAATCTAACATTCTATAATCAAATTCACAATCTATCATTTATATGGATACACCTAAATAAAATGAGATTGGTTGATGATATTAACTTCCTGTTTGTGGCACATTAGTATATGGGAGGGGAAAAACTTTATAAGATGGATGGTGGCTATGGCAGCCATTTTGAAGTCGGCTATTTTTAATCCAACTTTATTCTTTCATGAGTTATTTACAAGTTTCTGACCACTTATAAAAGTGCTGCCCATTGTGTTGGATTTTCAATGCAACCCTCTTATCTTATCACACACTGAAAGCAACACCGCAGAATGCTAGCACAGACTTCCAGTATCTGTAGTTTCAAGAGTTTTAAGGAGGTGGTGCACCATCTTGCTGGAAAAACTCAGGAAATGTGCCTGCTTCAGTGCATAAAGAGGGAAACGCATCATCATGTAGCAATTTCACATATTCAGTAGCCTTGATACTGTAGTTTCCATTGATAAAGAATGGCTCCACAATCTTTGAACCCCATATACCACAGCATCAATTTTTGTATTCCAATAGTCTTGGAGAAATCTATCCAATGTGGGTTAGTGTCAGACCAATATCTATGGTTTTGTTTGTTAACTTCACCATTCACATTAAAGTTTGCCTCATCACTGAACAAAATGTTCTGTGTAAACTGCAGATCCTGTTCCAATTTTTGTTTTGCCCATTCTAAAAATTCAGTGCACCGATCTGGGTCATTCTCGTTGAGATGCTGCAGCAGCTGGAGTTTGTAACAGTGCCATTTGTGAGTAGCCGACGGAATGTTCCACTGATGCCACTCTCTAGTGACATGCAGCGAGTGCTATGCTGTGGGCTCCTGCTGAAAAAATCTAGGACAGCCACTGATGTTTCTTCATTAGTGACAGTTTTCATGCGTCCACATTTCGGCAAATCCAACATTTAACCAGTTTCACAAAACTTGGCAAGCAGTTTGCTAACTGTAGCATGGGAGATGGGTGGTCTCGTAGGGTGTCTTGAAATGAAATCTGCTGCAATGACCAGGTACTGCATGTTAACCTCTGTGGCATGTCAATGGCTGTAAACAAAGAGAAACTTGTATATAACCCATGAATGAATAAAGTTACGTTAAAAACAAGCACACCAGTGTTATTCTTAAGAAATCAATGTTTCATGTGTCACATGACGACCTTCTCATTTAAAAAACTAAAGTTGGATTCAAAATAGCCGACTTCAAAATGGCCGCCATGGTCACCACCCATCTTGAAAAGTTTTCCCCCTTCTATATACTGATGTGCCACAAACAGGTAGTTAATATTACCAACCATTCCCATTTTAATTAGGTGTATCCATATGAATGAAATACCCTGTAAAATCACATTCACAATCTGTAATCTAACATTCTACAGGGTGGGCCATTTATATTGATACATACATATACACACATATATACATGGGTTGGACAATGAAACAAACACCTGGTTTTAGACCACAATAATTTATTAGTATGGTGTAGGGGCTCCTTTTGCGGCCAATACAGCGTTACAAAGGTGAGAGCAGGAGACAGACAGACAAAGAGATAAGCACTTTTAACAATGGACATTGTCGCAAAGAAGCTATACAGAAACATTTTATCCCAGATGAGTAAGGTGGCGAGTATAAAACTCTTTCAGAGGGATCAGACTCATAAGTGAACCTATCCTCATTTTGGTGATGGGATATGAGACACCTCATATTATTCACTATACCGCAGAGACTTAAAGACAACATTATTTTTACCATCATAATTTATAGGATAAAACATAACATTGGTTTTACACCTATTTAAAATAAATTACTTGCCAAACTAATTTAACATTTCTTAACCAAACATGGAAGCAAGACACGGTACTGCATGCACACTGAGGCTAGTAGCAGCCAGCTTTTCATTGGCATCAGAGTGCTCTGAAAAAGGCAAGCCGACCAATTTGATCAAGCCATGGACACTGCTAAGCAAACTATACCTTGTCCTTTGTTCAGAGGATAGAAGATAATTCAAAATAAAGGTCAGTGATAAAAGCAAAACTAGGAGTTGCGCTCTACGGTTCAATTACTTCCTAATCAGCCATAAGGTTCAGGTGTTTCAAGTCACCTGGGATGGCTGTTAAAATTTCCCAGGGTTATTAATGGGCCTAGGGAATAAAGGTGGTGGGAGAAAAAGGAAAGGAAAGCTGCCAATCAAATGGAACCTGCATTCATATGAATAAAATTAAGCTATACATATAAAAATAAGGGGAATTAGCCATTCACTTTCCTCAGATTCTTCAAAGCCCGGACGTTCAATGTGTCAAACAGGGCAAGGAGACAGCTGAAAGATTTAAAGACTTAGCAGGCTAAAGCTGTGAGACTGGCTTGTGCATAAAAAAGCAAACAGAAATCATGTGAGGATGAGAATCAGAGACCTATCTTTTTCGGTCTGTCAGTACACCACTTTCAACCCCCAATCCTCTTCACCGTTACATCGCGCCATTCAACAACTTCTTTAGAAAAAATTTTCAACTCAGCACCGATTGTCATTTCACAGTTTATCCATCCCTCAAATCCAGAACTTTTCTCAACAAATACCAGGGATCTACTGAGAAGTCAGATTTTAACCTTGACACCAGATAAAGTCTATGCCTGGGTTTTGCGGATTGAAGGACTGTTCCCTGAAAAAGAACACTCCATCTTCCAAAATCCATTTGTCACCTTAACACACTTGTTTGTGCTTCCAGAGAGGCTCTGGATTATCAAATGCATGTCTGAGTGGCTATCCTTGTCGACAGTTGAAAATAATATGTGCTAAAGAATCTGAATGATGAAAACATGCAACAACTTACACCAAGCTTTCCCTTATCAGATCCAAACCAATATTTTTATACAAAAAAAAAACTAATGACCAGTGGCTATTCACAAAATAGCAATGCAGACAATATAAAAACACTGTGACTGCTCTATAAATGTAAATATATTTGCCTTTGCTCAGCAACAAAAATTAACAATTAATGCATGCATTTAAAGTACCAAAAGATGTCAAATTATTTCAATCATAAACAAATTGATTGCTTCATTGCATCAAGCTTGAAACAAAGCTTCACGAGTCATTGATATTCACTATATAGATAAACATAAGTTTAAACAAAAGTGTGGCACACTAATATTTTGTTGGCCCGGCATTAGTTTTGATAACGGCACGCATTTGCCGTGACATCGGGCATTGCTGTTGTATTTTCCTATCGGAAGCAATAAAAATAATCTGTTATTATTATTAGGAAGAATGGGTTATGGTTCAAGATTTTTGACAAACATTGTGAGACAATGTAGTCTGTTAAATAATAAAGTCAGAAAGTTTGCAAAAATATTACACAGTGGGGCCAAAAAGTATTGTCTATCAATGATTTTAAAAGGTTTCCTATAAGAGAGGTTAGTAGTTTTCATCATAGGAACACTTCAACTATGTGATACAAAATGAGAAAAAAAAAATACCAGAAAATCACAACGCAGCATTTTTAAAGAATTTATATGTGAAATATGGTGGAATATACAGGGGTTAGACAATGAAACACCTGTCATTTTAGTGTGGGAGGTTTCATGGCTAAATTAGCTGGTTAAGAACACAGTTTTGCTCAAAATATTGCAATGCACACAACATTATGGGTGACATACCAGAGTTCAAAAGAGGACAA
>JAOUQV010000034.1:8258906-8273730 GCA_028565295.1 Aspidoras spilotus | reverse complement strand
CCTCTTGCACTTGCTGATATTATAGGCTACAATAGTATACCCATAATACACTACAGTTCCTGTATAGCACATTATTTCAAATGCATACGACAAGTTATATAAATAATTTGTAGGTACGGAGGTGCTTGAAGTTTTAGAAACTTAAGGATTTCTGCATACAATGTACACAAGACCTGAAATTATATGAAGACGATTAAATCAAACTACGAGACAAAAAAAATCTGTAAGTGGCAAACGTATGTGAAGCTTTGTAACACCCTTGTGCAGAAATAACTGAACCTATGAACTTTTTTTTTCTATTTAAAATTCCTAGAGGAATTTTAGAGGAATTGTAGTCCATTACACCATACACTTTAACTTTATGCTTTTTTAACTGTTTGCTTTAGATTCTTCTCCAACATTTCTAACAGGATATTTGCATATTCTTTTATTCTTCTTTACCCATTGCTTTTATGACTTGTGTTCTAAGAAACCTTGTCTTGCTGCGTAACACACATATGTGTTTTTTATGCTGGAGTGCATTATTCTCCATTATACACATTCAACCTTGTTATTCACATCACTGTTGATTAGTGTTCTATTGATGGTTTTGCTGATGTGAGAAATGACTTAAGTGGCTTAAAGGTTGTATTGGGTTGCATTGTGACCTAAGGAAGAATTACTCGACATTGGACTTGGTGTGCAACTGATGTTTGAATTTATTCTCATAGTTTTGTATTTATATGTGGCCGGTTTTTCCAGTGCTTCTATTGTGGTTCTGAAGGAATGTAGAATATGTTTAAACTGATTAATTTTGGTTGCCACACATTGACATACTATATATGGATAATAGGTCACAAATGATCTGTGTTAAATATGAAAATTAAAAAAAAGTCTACTGAAACAAATGTAAATGAAATCATTGAATGTAAATGGAAAAGCTATGTCTCTGACACGAATGCCACAATAAACCTGGAATCACTGGTGGTGTTTGTCACAAAAAAAAGAAAAAATTGTTAATTGAGCCTCCATGGCGACCTCTAAAAGGGAAAAGCCGAAAAAATGTTTTGCTGTTGTATTTTTAATTGGGGTTTTTAATTAATTTTTATACATTGCAGGTTTACACTATGGGGGGACAAATGTCCTATGATGAGAAGGTCCATGTAGTGGTTGTTGGTGGTGGGTTTGGTGGTATTGCAGCTGCCCTGAATCTAAAAAATCACGGAATACCCTTTATGCTCATTAACCCGTTAGATGCTTTTCATCACAATGTGGCGTCACTGCGTGCTTCGGTTCAAAGTGGTATGCTAAACTATACAACAGCTATGTAAACTTGGTTCATTATATTCTTAATTAAATGCTTTCAATATATTTTTTTCTTTTTTGGTTGTTTTATTTAACGTCTAACATTCAGTGATTTATGTATACACAGGCTTTGCCCAGCGAACCTTTATTCCATACAAACAAACGTTTGGACTTTACTTTCGTCAGGGGCGTGTGATACAAATAGATCCTATAGAAAAATATGTTGTGCTTGACGATGGAAAGGTATTGATTATTGCAACTTTAAAAACTGGTATCCTGCAACAATTTTATTGGGTTAAAAACAATGTGTCTCTATTTCTTACAGAAAATAACATATTCACACCTTATTCTCTGCACTGGTTCGATTGGACCATTCCCTGGGAAGTGTGACATTGTGGATTCCTTCCAAAAAGCTATTCAGAAGTATGAAGATATTGTAAAAGAGGTGGAGCTTTCACCTGACATGCTAATTCTGTTTGCTTGGAAGTTTACTGTAACTCTGTTTAAAAAAATTGTGATGCTATCTACTAAACAGGAAGATCGTTGCGTATAATGTCTGTTTTCAGGTCCAGGCAGCTGGCACAGTGCTTGTTATTGGTGGTGGAGCCACTGGGGTGGAAATGGCTGCTGAGATCAGGACAGAATATCCAAACAAGAAGGTAATTATCCTGGTTATCATTAATCAGTCTACTTTACGGAACAACAGTAATAATTTATGTATATAGAATCATGTTCTTGTTCTAATTACCCTTTCTGTTTCCTTTTTGTGCAGCAGGGCATGTTATTATTATTGGCCAAAAATAATTAGCAAGATATGGTAAATAATAAATCAAAAGTATATTTTAAACACAGGTCATACTTGTTCACTCGCGTGATTCCCTAGCTGATCCAGAGCTGCTCCCTAGAGTAAAAGAAGAGGCCAGACAGGTACTGCTGGAGAAGGGAGTGGAATTATTTTTAGGTAATTCTTTGTTAGCTCTGACTTAGCATTTATACTATATGTGTGCTTTTCTTTTTCTTTTGCAAATACATTTTTTTGTAACTTTATTCCTGCAATCTAGAGCAGAAAGTTTCAAACCTCGATGAGCTGGAACTGAATGTGGCTCATAAGGGAAGAGTTATCAAGACTGATAAGAACAAGCAGTTCACCGCTGACCTTGTTATTTGCTGTGCAGGAAACAAGATTAATTCAGATGCATACAGGACAAGTTTAGGTCAGTTAATTGTTTTATGTGTATAGGTTAGTGATTTTGTAGAAATGTTGCATTTATATTAACAGGAATATGCATGTGTTACATTAAAAATCTAATGTTAAATTAGTGGAACTTGTGTGTAATTATTTTCATGTTAAATGTATACAAAGTAATTCTAGTAGCGTTGATTATTGAGGGAATAAGTCGCTTTTTTTCTACTTTCATTCCCTTTATTAAGACGTCTGCAATGCTCACGTTCACTAGTTTTTCTGTGTCTGCTCATGCTTCAGATGGGTGTCTAGCACCAAACGGAGCTCTGAAAGTAAATAAGCACCTGCAGGTTGAAGGCTTTGAAAACATATATGCTGTTGGGGACTGTGCTAATGTGGATGAACCTAAAATGGCCTATCATGCTGGTCTCCATGCCAAGGTGGCTGTGAAAAATATTATTAACAGCCTGACTGGAAAATCATTGGCATCATATAACACAGGTAACCACATCCAACTCAATTTTAGATTGTTACACGTGTTGTCCATGAACAGAGATCTTTTTTATTATATCTACATTTTTCATTGCCATGAATTCCATAAGTATATAGTACAATTTTTTAGCCACTGCTTTTATTTATGTAATTCATAATTGCTTAAAGTGTTTTCTGTCTCTTTTTCTTACAGGAAACGTGACAATGCTTTTGGCACTAGGCAAAGATGACGGTGTGGGACAGTTTAATGGTTATAAACTACCTCGCTTCTTAGTCACCAAAGGAAAGAGTCAAGGCCTTTTGCTTTCGAAGAGCTGGATGGAAATGGGACAGAAAGCCCCCAGCTAGTAGGTATAGACCCAGTTATTTCAGCTTGTTTTATGCATAATAGCAACATGTTACATAAATAAGGTGTGTGCACTGATCATATAACTGTTGATGCGTATGAGACAATAGATCAGAATTTCAGTTTCCAGATTTTTTTATCTAGATTTTAAGTTATCAAAATATTGAAACACGTGATGGTTCATCTTGTTACTCAGATTCTTATCCCTGTAGTCCTGGGATTTTGGAATAATATTATGTTACCTGATAAGCTGAAGATGTGTTTTTAGAAAACATGTGTATTGTTATATCTGGCATAACACTAAAATATTTGTCATGTTCTTATTCCAGAACACATCTACAAGTAGATGTAAATATCAGGAAATAAAAGCTGGATTCTAGCTGGGAGGATTCTAACTCTAATCAGTACAAGAAAAAAAAATCCTAACAATAATTTAAATTGCAGTCCAGTGCAGTCACATGTGCTTCTGTTATACTGTGATTGTGTGTTTGTTAGTATTTTTTAATTGTTTTATTTTTTAAATATTAGATGACTAATTGTCTTTGACATTTTTTTTCTAAAATATATTTATGTATTTGTATGTAGCTTATGACTCCCTTTCGGAGGTGTAATATAAAGTGAGTATAAATGAGGGCATCGTGGTTTTGCAGTGGGTAGTGCTTTTGTTTCACCGCAAGAAGGAAATTTCTGTGTGGAGTTTGCATGTTCTCCCCGTGGAGTTTCCTTAAGGTGTCCCGGTTTTCTCCCACAGTCCAAATACATGCATACTAGGTGAATCTGCAAAGCCAAAGTATACATGACTTGTGTACTATGTATACATCCTTGTGTATGGATGGAAATCTGTTTCTGATATTGGTAACAGAACAAAGCTTCAAAACAAAGGTTCATTTAAAACTTCTTTATATCAAAATCAGAGTATCCAAGCATTAAAAATGTAACTGAACCATAATCCACAAAACAACATAGAAAAATCCAGATTTAAAGAGTAATCCACAGGCAAATGTTCCAGCAGCAAAGATTATTGTTTAAGCATTCATTATTTAATTTCACCTAATGAGTGAGCTGCTGATATTATGAATCACTACTGACACAAAGACCACGTGGCCCAAGTAGTGCACCCAAGACCGAAAACCCAAGTCTATACCTACCTGCGACAAGAACTATAATTAGAATGCTTTAGTCCCGCAGTTGGAAGACTGTTGCATATATAGGGATTTGTAAGAGAAACAATTTGTCGCCTGCTGTAACCTTTTCATTATTCAAAGAACCTGTAAACAGCCTGCACATTTTGATCGAAGTAGAAGAGGTGGATGTTTAGAGCTTTTGTGTTACTAATAGAAGTTTATTTCCAGTGTGGAATTTAATTGGGTGCCAATAAAATGTAAAAAGACAGGGGTGATTTGATCATATTTTTGGCTGCAGCATTCTGGACTACATTCCGGACTACACACCTGCTAGAAGTCATTGAAATTAACCTAGAAGGATAAATCTAGAAGTAGCAAAGGCATGAATGGAGTGTCAATATATTTCTCATTTTAGCAAATTGTCTGAGGAGAAAGAAGGCTGTCCTTGTAATATTATCTACATGATCTTCAAATGATTTATTGACTGGAGTCAATAAACACAACAAGATCAATCAAGTAGTGCCTGGACTACCATCCAAAATTACTACAAAATCAGAAAGCTTGCTTCTAGCTGCCCATGGTCAAACAATAATTATTTCAGTTTTATCAGAGTTAATAAGAAGGAAGTTATTTAGCATCTATTGTCCCTAACTCATTTCTCTTTATTAAGAAAACGTCTCTTATCTGGTTTTACTGAAACATACCGTTATGTGTCATTAGCATAACAATTATAGCAGGACTTTAACTGCTTTGCTATTTCTCACCAACCTTCAGAATAATAAACACTCCACAATGTTGCAATTCCTATCATCACCTATGCTTTGGATAGCTGTGTTCTCAAAAAACAAACTACCCAAAGGTTTCCTCTAGATGGCGACAAAAGCACAGAATATTTGAATTGTTTTTCTTTTCACCAAATTATGAGTGGATATTAATTTACAGACAAAAGCTACTGTAAGGAAGATACATTTCATTAGCAGCATACTCATACTGTGTTATATTTGGAGAATAAATTCTGTGAGAATGTGATTGAAATGTATTTTTTAAAAGTTCTTTGAGGACTATTTGGACAGATGAGTTTGCCTCCCAAAGTGTTCTGTTTAGAAATCACTAAGGAAATTATTTGTGATAAGGAGCAGAGTTTGCAAGTGTGGCAGTCTAAATGCACAATCCTGGGTAAGTTTAAAAATGGGTGAAAATATTAAGTTTAGTTTTTGTCTGTATAAAATATGTTTTTATTTCTGTTAACATTGGAAATTGCCACAAATCATATTTATTTTCGTGCTTGTTCGTTTTACAAAAAGCAGATTACACTTACACTATATTTGCTCACTCATCCAAATTATCGGAATCAGGTGTTCCAATCACTTCCATGATCACAAGGGTATGAATGCTTCAGCATACCAAGACATTTTGGATAATTCCATTCTACCAACTTTGTGGGAACAGTTTGGATCTGGCTCCTTCTCCTGCCAACATGACTGTGCACCAGTGGACAAAGCAAAGTCCATAAAAACATGGAAGACAGAGTCTGGTGAAGATGAACTTGACTCGCCTGCACAGAGTCTTGACCTTAACCTGAACATTTTTGGAATTAATTAGAGCGGAGGCTGAGAGCCAGGCCTTCTTGACTAGAATCAGTGTGTGAGCTCACAAATGTGCTTCTGGAAGAATGGTCAAAAATTCCCATAAACACACTCCTAAACCTTGTTATAAGAGTTAAAGCTATTCTAGCTGCAAACACATATCTGAATCAAGGAGGTGAGCGAATACTTTTGTAAATATAGTGTAGCTACACTAATCCTGGGAGTGCCTCTGGAAGAATGTTTATTCCTTCATGAACTTTTGAGTAATTTTTCTCCTTGAGTTTTCATGCGTTATTGTATCATCAGCCATGAGAAATGGTGTTCCTGTAAGACATATGAGCCATGTTGTGTATGGTATTAAATATGAAATAATGTTGTGGAAAAATAATATATTTGTCAGTACAGAATGTGCAAAAAGTATATGCCACATTGTCAAAAACATGGTGGTGTACATTTTTTAAAACAATAAACATGTGATCAGTTTATTTGCATCATCATGTTTCATATACCAGGAATATGGAGTCACAACTGACAACCTCTTGCAGGAGAATAGAGCAGGAATGTTATTTGATCTTGCCACAGGATAATATTACCTCATGTTGGCAGGAAAAAGCTCCCTAATTGCAGGATAATGTACAAAGTGATGCACTGCAAGATGCACTAGTCGAAAAAGTGTTTAGTCACACTGAAGATGTGTAATTACTAGTATGCAGATTCTTTAATTTAGGCTAATGACAGATTTGATTGGCATGTATGAGAGAAAAATTAATAATATTAAATCATACATCAAAATCAGTCTTGCATTTTAGGACGGGTGCATTTAACATTTGTCTATAACTGCATTACTTTAAAAAACAGCAAAAGTTTAATTTCGAATAAGTAACACAAAACACCCGCAAAGGCTTCCTCACCATTTAGAAGGGTATGGTTCAGTAGGCTACACAATCATAGGGAAGACCTTGGCAGGCTTTACCACACACCACAAGAAGAGTATGCCACAAAAGGTCATTGCTAAAGAAGCTAGCTGTTTGCAGAGTGATGTATCCAAGCATATTAATAGAAAGTTGAGTGGAAGGAATAAAGTGTGGTAGAAAAAGGTGCACAAGCAACCAGGTTAACCGCAGCCTTGAATGGATTGTTAATAAACGGCTAGTAAAAAATTTGGGGGAGATTTACACGGAGTTGACTGCTGCTAGCGTTAGTGCTTTAAAAACAACTACACACAGACGTGTCCAGGACATGGGCTACAACTGTCACATCCTTTGTGTCAAGCCACTCATTACCAAAAGACAATGCCAGAGGCGTCTTACCTGGGCCAAGGAGAAAAAGAACTGGATTGTTGCTCAGTGGTCCTATGTATTGTTTTCAGATGAAATTAATGTCTCGGAGTCTGGAGAATGAGTGGAAAGTCGCACAATCCAAGGTGCTTGAGGTCTAGTGTGAAGTTTCCACAATCAGTGATGGTTTGTGGAAACATGTCGTATACTGGTATAGATCCACTGTGGTATATCAAGACCAAAGTCAGCGCAGCCGTCTACTGGGAATTAACAGAAATAAACACTTATTTATGTATTTCAATGTTTGTATTGAATTACTGAAATTAATTAACTTTTTTTAATGATATTATCTTTTTTGAGATGCACCTGTCATTAGTGAGTTTTGAGTGAATTAGCTGGTATATTTTCCTATGAGCATTTTTGGGAGTTTGTCAGTTCTTCTGGAGAATTTTGACTGTAATTTTTGTAACTTTTTAGCAGAAAACCCCTCGAAGCATTCAGTATGTTTTTTTTTTTTTCTCTGTACAGTGGTATTTTGTGTAATATTTTGTCTTTACTGACGTTTAAACATTTGAATCCGATTTTGTTATTAAACTTGGAAATATAAAATAATCTTATACTGACTCATTAATACAAAATTAATATTGAAAATATCTCTGGAAAATGGTGGCCATTTTAAATTATTTAAGTTTTAACATTGTTTATTTTCAATGTATTGAATTCAACGGATTACTGATGGTTCCATCACAAGCAGCCACTGTTGGGGAAGTCCCTTAACCCTTCTTGTTCCAGGGGTACCATTTTGCAGCTGCCCCATTGATAAATTGCATGTTGCTCGTTATATGGCTGTGTATAGTATGTGACAATAAAAAATTGGAACATCATGTAATTTGGTGGTCTTGCAGTTTGTCATGTCACTTTCTGTGTTGCTGTTTTTCAATATGCTGATCATTGTGTATTGTGCAACAGTTTCACTTTGTTGTGTCTTTGTCTTGTCTTCTTAATTTTCTTAAATGTATTATATTTTGTATCTTAACCTCATGGGTGTAGCCATTTCGTGGCTCACAAAATTGTCTCAATGGTGCTATTGTAGCACCTTTTGGCTATATCCCAATATATCCTCAAAGCTTAATTGTTTATAATCTGTTCCTAAAAACGCATTGAAGCAAATAAATAGTTAGGTGGTACTGTATCAAAAGATGTATTGGTGACAATAATATTTATTATTTAAGGGCAGCTCAAAATCGAGGTGTTCCTTAATTGTTTGCCCTGGAGGTGCACCTGATTGTAGTAATTGGAGGTCTTAAGTTTCTATAGCCCTTTGGCATAGAGAGATATGAGAGGTGAGAGGCTTCTGATATTGGGACATCTAGAACTTACCACTTCTCGTCCAACATCAGTGCGTGACCTCACAAATGTGCTTCTGGAAGAATGGTCAAAAATTCCCATAAACACACTCCTAAACCTTCCCAGAAGAGTTAGCTGCAAAGGATGGACTGACGTCATTTAAAAACTTTATAGATTAGCTCATATGTAAGTCAAGGCATGTAAGCGAATACTTTTGGAAATATAGTGTACTGTATATGACTTGTGTATAAGATGAAACTTGTGTTCCTGTCATTAACATGGCCGTCAATGCCGATGACGACGTTAAGCAATCAATAAACAAACAAGCCGTTTTTGCCGGTTAGCCTCACTTTACTAACATATTTTGTAACAGCTGTAGCTGTAATGTTAGTTTTAAATTATTACATTTATGTCATCATAAAACAGATTTGTGGCTGATGATTTAATAAAATATCTCCTGATTATTCTGTGTTTACATTGTTCAGGTGTCGGTGTGTTAAACTTTCCCTCCTTCCTTGAACTGTATTCTAATAATACTTCGAAAAACATGCCTGCGTTAACATTACTACAGATTTAGTAAGAAACTAGAATTTAGAAAATCAGTGTTGCATCAGTGAAACCCATTATATGTAGTAAATAGAAAATATAGAGAAGGTAGAACGTTGTTTTTCTCCACTACCTTATTGGATTTTACCATAGAGATATTTTTGGACTCGGGCCAGGAGCTAATGCAGCATCATGGTGCCACTCCCTGTGGGTAATGCAGAGTCAGAAAGAGATGGCCTGAGTTAGATCAATAAAAAGATCATTTACAAAAATGCAAATATTAAATATTTTATGTACATTTAATACCTCGGTGCATAAAATAAAAAATAGAGTACTTTTACTTTGAAGGAGAGCATAATATTTGCAGTGTTGCCTCCTGTATCACATGTCCTCTGCAGTGGTCTGTGCAGAGTTTGACATTGTATAATTGTCCTCAAATATTCAGCAGGAATCCTAAATATTTTAGCTTTTTATGGCCAACTTAGGCTGTTCTTAAATGATCAGACACAACTTTCATACAGATGTAACAACAGTGTATGCCATTAAAAAAATTTAATATCCCTGTAAAATGTAATTCCTTCTTCACCAACAGTATGTCATTCGATTCAAGTCATATTATTCTGCATCTAACATTCTCTTCGTTGTGTCTAATCGTCATGAAATCATGTACTGTGTAGCGTTAAATTCGGTTATTACACATCATGTACATTCTCTGTAATAATTTAAGAGATAGGGTGTGGGTTGAATTTTTATTTTTTTTCTTTTCTTGACAAATGCATCACTTCAGACTGTTTTTGAGTGTCCATTTCCCTGTTTGTCTGACCGATGAGGTGGATAGTGTTGGGGTTAAAGATGGGAGGAGTTAAAGAGGAATTCGACAGCAAGCACAGCCCACCCCAACTCATGTGCTACATGGGAGCCTGTATTTACTTTGCAGTCTGCGATGATGATCTAGTCATCTCTGCTTAGCTGTGCATTAGTGTGGATTCCACATACCACAATTCTCACCCTCTCTCGCCTTACAGACTGACTGTTTCCTTATCTATTTCTTCTTTTCTGCCTCTCTACACATCACAAGTGAGCAAGAGTGAAGAAGAGGCTCCAAGTTTTGCAGCGGAGCGGAGCTGCAGGAGCAGACGCAGCATATATTTGGGCCAGACATCACTGGACTCCAGGCTTGAGCTCTCTAGAGGACAGCCACCATGTGTGACTGTTTTCATCTGGCGTTCCCCAATTGGCATGCACCAGCTGCGGGTGGGCATCATAATTCTGCCTCTCCCTGTCTTTCTCAGTTGCTCAGCTTTACCCTTTAATTCGCTTCATCCCTGCTATTTTTATCCCAGTGCTAGCACTCAGCTCTCCTGCCTGGCAATATATTATGTTTCTTAGGTTGCACTGGCTCATTGTTTGTATGTCTGTGTGTGTTTGTGGTTGTTAAAAGAAACTTTTGGTTTGACCTTGTAAACAGCATCTCTGGAGTTGTTGAGGCACTGACTGCAGTGTTTTTCTGGGATCTGGGTGTGTCTGCAGTAAAGTGGGTGTGGCTTTTGTAGCTGTAAAAATGTGAGGTAGATGCAGTCTAGAACTGTTGCGTCTGCAGTATTACACAGGGGTTGTTATAATTTTGTGTCATATTTTACAATATCTGCAAAGATTTATTGTGCAACCACCACTTCCGTAATTAAGGAATAGTGAAGAAGGCTGAGTTGTAGAGATGTAGAATTTGTACAATGTTTTAATATAAAATTAAGTTTTCTATATTTACTTTTAATGTGAGGCTAGAAGTATTTTATTTTCAATACATTTATAAGTCATATGCTAAGCTGGTTAATCCCCTATTGCATGAAATATTACTTAATTATCACATGTTTTAATGTATTTTTATTATGTAGAATTACGTCAATAGATTAAATTGAATTGAACGTTATTAAGGGATTGTGTGATTTCTCTTGAACATTGTTAAAAGAGAGTATTTCATGCAATCATTCGGATTCAATATAATCCATTTAGTTTATTCATCATCAACATATATTTTGGAAATAGTTTTTACATCATTGTCTATGATACATTTTGTCTACATCATGCAATAGAGGGTTAAACTAACAAGGTAAACAATGACTAACGTGCTTGTCAGTGAAAAAACAAGGTGTGTGCACGCGTCCCATATACCACTATGCTGCAAATTTCAAATTGTGCTCAATTACCCATTGCTGATATCGAACAATACCTCAGACGAGTCAAAACCAAAATACAATTGAAATAAATTGTTTAGTATAAATTTCAGTGTCAGTAGAGAACACATTTTATTTTTTATTATTATTTTATATTATTATATTATATTATTATTTTATTATAACTTTATTAAATAGTTCGATTTTTATCCGTCTTTCTTTCAACTGTCAGGATTTTTTCTTTTTCACACTTGAGTTGAATGTTGTCTTTTTTCTAAAAATGTTCAGAGTGAGGTTATGTTTGTGCAATAAAAATTCATTTATTTAAAGGCTTTTAACACATTTTAACTAATTATGGAGGGCGCTGTATGTATGTATGTAGTAGAATAGCCAGCAAGAAGCTAATAAAGCCTGGCCAAAGTGAACACAAAGTCTTGGCCGATAACACATTGACATTGATTTCTTGCATTTCCAACAAAAAAAACTGGAATAACAGATATTTAGTTGCCTGAAGCATTGCTGCATCCGATTCAAGGACTTATTTTAACATGTCTTTTACTACTAATGTAATTTTAATTTGGAATATTATATAGCTCTTTATCTATGAATAATGAATGGTGATAAATATACTGTATGTGAACCTGTACTGAGTTCACTGAGAAAGCAGTCATCATCCATTTGCTCGTTCACTTTAAAAGTAATGCTGTTTAATTGATCCAGGCTCTCTTGTTGGCAATCTGAAAACCGGCTCCTCTTGCTGTGAGGCCACGGCGCTATTCACTGCACCACTGTGCCACCTGGTATGTGGGTATGTTAGTGCCCATTGCATCAGTAACTTTCACATCAGTGAATCTACAATTAATAATGAAGCGTACATACAGGTTTTGGAGCAATATTTGCTGGCATCTTAGCAATGTCATTTTCAACAACATTCTGCATGTGTTACAGTAGATGTAAAAGATGACAGGTACTAGACTGGCCTACCTGCAGTCCAGACCTTTCTCCCATTGAAAATGTATGATTCAGTATGAATTTCTTAAACTGGTCATTTAGCTTCGGCATTCCTATTTATTTCTCTTCTGAGCTAAACACGTTACTGCTTAGAGTGTGCTGATCCTGACTTCATCTCTTATACCTGCCTGATTCACCCTGGTGGTTGGCTTTTGGTGAGGGCAAGTGTTGTGTGTAATGGCCAAGTCTGCTGTGAATGTCTTGTGGACTTTGGACCACTTTACTCACATTTGCAGACTTTATTCATGGACTATAAACTAGTCTGTTATCACACAAATAAGGAATTCTCTTCTGAGTCAAACTTTCATCTTCTTATCATTTGAGGAAGATTTTTCTTGCCACTGTTGCCATCCAGCTTACTCATTAGGGATAAAAATAATATAAAGTAGCTTGTAAAGAGTAACTTCATGATTAAGTATATCCTGTATATAATTTCTGTCAAGCTGACAATGTATTTTTGTAAAAACCACTATTTAAATAAAATTTAATTGAATTCAGCTATTGCTGAAACATTGCCACCACACCACTAGGCTCCAAATATATTCCTACAATCAAAGACATTTAAATCACTTCATTTACCCTGAGCTGGTAAATGTTGTCTTCTCCTGTGCACAGTATTTAGGGCACTTTATCAGTGATCACATATCACCTGCCAAGTGATGGTTCATTCATTTTCTTCCACTTAATCCACAAGCCGCCAATACATCGTAGGGCTCAAGTACACACAGTCATACTCGTTTATACACTAAGGGCCACTTTATAGACACCAAATAACATAGCATGAGTGTCTTTATAATGCAGGAAACTGGATCACTTGGAGAAAACCTGCGCGAACACCTGAATATAATGCAGAAAATGTTTAATTTTCCTTCCTGGTGTAAGGCGACAGTACTACACATTGTGCCACTGTGATGCAGTGATCATTCAGTTTAGTACAATATTCAGTGCATACACTTTATAAAACAATAAATCTCTGATTGAAAATTAACTAAATATGAGAATGTAAAAAATATTCAATATGACTAGACATAAATTGTACAAAAAACAAACAACAAGACATAAAATCAGCAATAGCACTGCTTTAGCTACACCTTGCAACAGGCTTCCATATTACTCATTGTACATAATACAGCATTACTGGTAAAGTAGTCATTTCCCACAGTCAATATGGCACACATGTAATATGAGCCAGTACTAGTATAGAATTGATCATATCCTGATTGTTGCTATATTTGGTCCAGCAACAGGAAATCCATGACCATATGTGACCGTAATTTCTCTGCATCTGCAGCATGTTGGATACATTTAAAATATGTTTATGTGTGACTAGCTACGGTTATTGACTGCCTCTCTCAATCTAATTTGCTGAAGATTGTCTGCACATTTTAGTAAATCATATTTCAGCTAATGGTCAGTCTGAACCTACACTCACTATGGCTGAGGTGTCTTACTTATCCTGCCAGGTCAGAATGAATAACATTTTTCGTATCACTTATGGAAAAACCAAGGATATTTCACTTTCGGTACTATCATATAGTTCCATTTTTCCTTTAACTTCTTCTTCTTCATCTTTCGGCTTTTTCCCTGTCACCAGGGGTCGCCACAGCGAGTTCCTCGCATTAAGATCTGGCACATGTTTTACGCCGGATGCCCTTCCTGACGCAACCCTCACCCTTTCGGGCTTAGGACCGGACAATTTAGCATTTCCAATTTACCTAGCATGCATGTCTTTGGCCTGTGGGAGGAAACCGGAGCACCCGGAGAAAACCCACGCGAACACGGGGAAACCATGCAAACTCCACACAGAAGTTCCCAGGTCGTCCCACCCTTGAATCGAACCCGGGTCCTCTTGCTATGAGGCCACAGCACTATCCACTGCGCCACCATGCCGCCCAGTGTATTCAATTGAATATGGGTTGAAAAGGATCAAATAATCATATTCTGTTTTTATTTATGTTTATTAAATAACACAGTTTCACTGGAATTGGGGTTTGTAAAACTTTTCTTTTTCTTTGTGGGGCAAACCGGTGTCCACCTGGCACAAGAGCAGAAACTACCCTTCACACAGTCACACACACATTCACACATTAAGGGCCACTTTAGAGACACCAGTTAGCATAATGTGCATGTCTTTGGAATGCGGGTGGAAACCGGTTCACCCCAGAGAAAACCCGTTTCAACATGGACAGCACATGCAAACTCCACACAGAAATTTCCCTGAGTCATCCCATCTGGTGATTGAACCCAGGTCCTTCTTGCTGTTACAGCGCAACCCATTGCGCAACCGTGCGGCCATTAATATTACAACTTATCACTTATAAATGACGTATACTGTATACAATTGGACAAGCCTGGTGGCCAATCTTTATTAATTGCACACTGCACCATTAAGAGCAGAGTGTGAAGGTTCAATTAGCAGGGTAAGAGCACAGTTTTGCTCAAAATATTGCAATGCAC
>JAOUQV010000034.1:8203056-8214725 GCA_028565295.1 Aspidoras spilotus | reverse complement strand
AAAATCTCTCTGACCACTGTGCAAGACTTGTATGTGTCATTCCCAAGACGAATTGACGCTGTATTGGTCGCAAAAGATAAATTATTGTGGTCTAAAACCATGTGTTTCAGTTTTATTGTCTAACCCCTGTATATATATATGGGTGGCGGGGCATGGGGTCCCGTGTGTCATTTCTGTGTGAAGTTTGCATTTTCTCCAGGCGCTCTGGATTCCTCCCACAGTCTAAAAACATGTGAGTTGATGCATATCTTGCAGATTACTTCAGTGCAGCCAACTCTAATTTTATTCTATGAGTGTCCCCAGAGAGTCAATATTAAACCCCTATAATGGTCCTCACTGTAAACCTGCACATACACACACATGCCAATGGGTATATAATCTAAGATTTAAGCTGTTTTTAAATATCAATATGTACATGAGTGATATGAAGCCCAAGTGTCAGCATGCGCTAATTTTTTATCTGTATAGGGGGAGAAACCCAAATCTCTGAATTAAGCCGACACCGCCAACGTTGATCAGCATAATAATGGAGGGTGTTGGTCAGCAGTGTTGATGCTGCACTGATTCACATGCATTTCAGTAATGCTGTCCGAGTATCGCCAGAAGCGAGTATCAGAGTGCGAGGCACAGATGTTTCCAAATATTGGTGCTTTCGGATTGATTTAATCTTTGCTTTGTAGCGATGTTATTATTCAGCAGTTAGTTCAGACTGAGTAGTTTTATTAGTGAGTGCTGATATTAATTATAAATACGCTGGCACATTGGTAACTAGTAACTATACACTGTGCTTTGGAGTTGTGCTTCAATACTGTAGTATTATTTTTATTCACTGGGACAAAGTTCATGCATATGCCCAAAATAACTATAGAAAATCCATGCATTTTGCACATCTGGGTATTTTTTTGCCCAGATTTGGCAACTACAATTTTTTTGCTGGGTGGTTGTTTCTTTATTACGTTTTACTTTAGAATGTAGACAATATTCCCTTAATAATTAGGATGTGTGCGTCAGTTTTTGATCTGTTTCTGCAGTCGGTGTCTGCTTTATTTTTTATTAAATATTACTTACAGCTAAGACAATGCAGGCTTTAGATACGTAGATGAATGCTGTGTAATGCACAGTGTCTTTCTGTGCTCACCCTCGCTCATTTTGAAGCGATTGCTCGATTTAAACATAACATCGGGCATGCTGACAAGTTGTATAGCGTGTGTGTGTGTGTGTGTGAGAGAGAGAATGCATAGTCCGAATGTTTAAAATGTCTGTCTCTGCAAAATCGGTTATTTACGAATCTGAATCTTGACTAAGAATTATTCGTGCTGGCTTGAAATTAAAGCATGTCTCGCTGCACGAAATAAGCGATAATTTAACCTGAGTGAAATAAATTGTTGATTTGATTAACAACGAATATCTAACCTGGACTAGTACAAACCACATAACTGCATCATAGTGTTGAATAATTGAATTAATTAAATAGTTTACAATAGCATGTTTATTATTGCTCATCAGCAGTCTAATCTTACCTCCCGTTGTGGAAGTACTTGTGTTGACGGGGTTAGGATTAGTAATAAATAAACAATTTATTTAAATAAATGATTAAATATCCCGAAAATCAATTTGCTTATTAATATTCATTAACACGTGCTTGAGGAAATATTGAGTTATATAAGAACCTTTTGGCATTCAGGGATGTTTTTCTGAACATAGTCACAGCTGTCATCTTTTGTTATTTGCCTTACACGCTTGTGCCTTTGAGCGAATCATAGCCATGATGGTAATACTGTGTCAGCATCTCCCACAGGAGTAAAAGTCAATTTCCATGGGTAAAAAAATCTAATGTTTAATTAAAGAGAGATAGAGTGGAGGGAGAGGGAGAGGGAGAGGGAGAGAGCATTTCTAATATAACCATGTGTTAAAGACTGAGATATTGATGATCACACAGTAACAGTAGCATGTTTCTTTATGTAATAGAATAGTATAGTAGCATGGTAATTTTCTTGCATGTATGTAGGAACTTTTAAGCAGGCTATCATGACTTCTTGTTACATAAATACCGTTTGTAATAACTCATGGTGAACCTTCTCTGCAGTGAATGAATTGTGTCACAAATACATTTTCTCTGAGGATCACGGTTTGAGGCGAAGCTCGTACTATTTTGACATTTATTTATTCATTTTCGTCCGCTTAATCCACCAGGGGTCACGGCCAGCTAGTGCCCACTCGGCAACTCTGGGCGCAAATCCAACGGCGAGCACACACACACATTTATACACTAAGGGCCAAGAAACTCCAATTAACCTCATGCATGTCTTTGTAAAGTGCACAAAAACGGGGAGAAGGTGCAAACTCCACACAGAAATTTCCCAGGTTGCCAGACCCGGTAATAGAACCCAAGTAGAACCCAAGATGACAACACTACTACTGCTAAGCAATGCTCCCCTATTTTGACATTTAATACTTAGCATGACTGCCATACTACTTTATTAGGTCAAAGATAAGGAATAAATTTATCCTAAATATACTGTTTGGGGGATTTGGAATAGCAAGATAGATGCCACCGATTACAATGGCGCTGTCTAAAAGCCATGCCAGGAAATGCTTTTCTTTTACCTCACCACAAGCTTTAGAACCAGGAGTTTACTAGGCATTATTTAAACCGGTGCCAGTGGCCAGATGAAATGAGTTTTTAGACAACAATCTTCATTGCTAACTATGGTGGAGGATTTGTGGTGTTGTGTTTTTCCTCGAAATCTCTAAAAGAGCTTAGAGCAGATTGGTTAATAATGGGGCTCTTATATTTTCATAGTGAGTGTAAGCTTATTATCCAGAAAATCTCTTTTTTTTTTTTAACAAAACTCGTGTTTAATGGGTTGCTATTATTGCTGAAGCTGACTATACCAGTGGATTAAATCTATTTTGTACATATAATTTACCTGAGTATATCGTTTGCATTTATTATTTGTATTTAGACATTATGTGAATTTTAACAGATTGTCTACAACCAAACACAATGCTTGAACTAATGCTAATAATAAGGATTATTTGCTATTTAATGTTTTACAGCACACCTCTAATGGCCACAGTCATGTGGAGGGGGGTGCTCGGTCTGTAAGGTCAGGTGGCCGAAAACGTAATTCGGGCTCTGAGGACCAGAACCATCATATCGGGAACTACCGGCTCCTGAAAACCATTGGAAAAGGCAACTTTGCCAAGGTCAAGCTGGGTCGTCACATCCTCACTGGCAGAGAGGTGAGCGGACCGCAGTGTCCTTCCTGTCATACAGATTTTCACTCATGCTGGAATGTTATAGCAGCTGGAGAATTTGAAACGATTCGAATTCACATGCAGACTTTAGTTCCTCCCTAAAATGCTTTGTTTCTACTTGGCCAAATGTTTATTCTTTATTTAGCCGTAGTGTAATATTGATCCTTTAGTAACTGTAAAACTCATGTACACAAAAGAACATTAAATACATTTATTTTTCGAATAAAACGTGTATTAAACAAACTATTCATTACTAATAAAATAATAATACAAATGCTATAAGTGTCATTGATTGGACTAGTTTTTATGTGAAAAAGCATTGATTCACTTTTTTATAGGTGGCAGTAAAAATTATTGACAAGACCCAACTGAATCCAACAAGCCTTCAAAAGGTGAGAAATTGTGCATTAAAGCTAGAGCTTTCCTTTTGGATATAAATACTGCTTACTTTTTATGTGTGTTTAAATGACATATTTAGGTATGCATTGAATTAGCAGGTTTTTAAGGAAATTATGACATCAGTGTCAGGAAGGGAGGTCACTGCGGACTCGGAAACATTGTTTTAGTCTGTAGGAAATGATGTCCATGGGGCATGGAGACATACAGATCAACAATGATTCTATCATTTCATCTGTATATTAGATCAAAAGCCTTTGGGTTTTCTGGGGTTTAGTGTACTGACTAAGATAATATTGAATATTATACATACTACTGACTAAGTTATGTATAGACACTTCTCACTCTCTATGTCCACAGTATATCTGAACTGTATTATTAGCAGATTGTATGGAAACGAAAAACTGAAAACCTACTTGATATTTTTTTTGTCAGAAGTAAAGGAAAGCCATAGAGGGGCCAATTTTCTGGGAGGTGAGATATTCAGAAAAGGCTCATGAGCATAGATGAAGTATATAAAATCCTGGAGAGGATTAAACCACACTTACCATTTCCTTCTCTCTGACATGCAATCAGAGACCCTCTCTCTATTATTAGCTGAGCGCATATGCGCATTGCAGTTGCTATTGAATTTTCCACAACACTACTGTCTGGGTTTCTGTGGATAATTCTGCCACTGCTGACTTCTTGTCCTGGGCCAACTGAGAATAGATGTGACTCATCTATATACTGTACTGTATGTGAAGACTTCCACCATCATAGCGAAATCATTCAACTAACTTTACTCACCTTATATATTTTATACTTCTAAAATGTTCACTGATTGCTTACGAGGATGATTTATCTGTAATTCTCTTGCCACTTTTAAAATCTCTGCCTCTCCCTCTGTTTTTTTTCTCTACGTTTCTATGATTATTACAGTAGCAGCGTCCTTGCTTTCATGAGTTATTTATTATTATGTTCTACAGCTCACATGTGCCTGGATGAATGTGTAAGTATTTAATTGCCTGTAGGTGTGCATCTTGCACACGTCCCCTGACTAAAGTGAGTTGTCATGCTGCAGTGTTCTTTAGCCAGCACATAGGCGTCAATATTAGGATCAGGGAGTAAATTGAAGGCCAAATGGAAAAAGATGGATTGACAGACACGACTATTAAGTGCAAAGAATACTTTTACCATATCCTGTTTGTATAATGGAATCATTACAAGGATTTGTGTTAAATGTTTAACAAGAGAAGCTCTGTACCATACTGTACTGTACTGTAATCTCTGTGCATTTATTAGTCTTTCAATTTATGTTTAGAAAAATTGGTAAATAATAATTAGAAGGCACGCATTTGTTTAAGTTTACATATAGAGTATATACACTGAATCATCATTGAATTAGGAACACTTGGCTCAAAGCATACAGACATCAGGGAACGGACCCCACACAGTGGTTTATATTCTGTATATGTAAGTTGACTCACGCTTATTTTAGTAGCTTCACCAGTTCCTCTGCCCAGACCCTTACCTCTTGAATTAACCACGCGTTGCGGTCTGCTTTGACTTTTGAATGGATGTTTTTTGATCGTACCTCCACTCTTGGTTCATCTGTGGAAGAAGCATCACACACAGCCAAGCTTTAACTATTTGTCTATTCAGAGTTTCTTTGTTTACACATAGTTAATACATTTTTTGCTTCTCCTGTGCTGTGGACAGGTCAACATTTTATAGGACACTGGCCATCACTTGGGGCTCTTTATTATTGATACTATGCCACCGACCAGGGATTGTTCAGGGTTTATGTATTCGTTTAGTAGATGTTTCACCCATATACATTTTTCATATACAAGTTCAGCCTACACTAAGCCATGTGCTAATGAGATGTGCAGTCAGATTCAAAATGAAATGCAAATAAACAGTGTTTCTGTTATGCATTATGGTGTTTTATTTATTTTGTTGGTATTGTTTGCCTCCACTTAAAAGAAGAGTCTCTGCAAAACAATGCAACATCCTTCTGACTGAATATACTGATCCAATAATTTTTATAAAAATTCTATGCTCATGTGTGTGATCGCATACAGAATGATTCCGCCCCCTTTACAGCACACATAAAATAAAAATGATTATTTAGGCGATTTTTTTTTTTGCCTTTACACTTAAATCTTGAGCCAGTTGATCAGCGCGCTCCCCCACCATCATTAAGATGTTTTTTTTTAAAGTGGAACAGCGTTATACATTATAATACAAATGTTTATGAATTAGACGAATAAGAACAAACCAGACTTTACACTGTATCTGTAACATTTACCTACTAACATTTTAGCATATATACTGTATGTAGTAAATACCCCTGAATGTTGTCTTTCTTTAAGATGGCAACAGGTTATTTAATGTTTCTAGGGGACCAAGCACATACTATTGCTTTTGCTAGGATTTTTCTTCTTCTTCTTCTTATTGTTTTTAAATCTACGATAAAATTGTATGTGAAGCCCAAACCATAAGGCATCCAGACACCCAATTTAGATGGTAGGTGTAGTCTGTTGCCCACTACTCAGGCAAGTAAAATGACCCCAATCGGGCGCTACAGAGCAACGTTTTGCGTTTTGACCCATATCTGTTCAACGATGGCACCTAAGCTCAGTCAGGTTTTGTTCATTTACGACTCTCTGGTTGTTCTTAGCCCCTCCGATATCCACCAGTGCTATATTTGGCAAAAACCACAAAGCCATAATTTTTCCTAGATATTTTTAAAATACCAACTATAGGTATTTTAAAATATAGGTATCACAATGTTCAGGGAAATCTTCTAAAAAGACAACGTGGCCACCACATGCTAATTAGTCCCCCCCTGTGCTAGAGTTATTTCATACACAGTAAATGGCTATAGATCTGGATCGCTGGGACATATGATAATGGCATTTAGTATACTATTTCTGCACGTGATTCTGTGGCACCCATCCAAATCTCGTGTCAATTTATTCCCAGGGGGCGCTATAAAATCCAAAAATGTGTTTTTCAGCCCCTGATGGTCCAACTGAAATAAAAACTTGCACGATGCACCTATGAGTTACTTGTTGACCAGTCCATTAAGGGCAACTCCATCAGTTGAGAAACATGGCCGCCAGTTTGGGAGGCTTAACATAGCTCAATCGTCTTAAAATTTAATAGGTATCTACCTGTACACATTCTTCAATTGCCTGTAAAATGTCACTTCAATCAACTTAAGGTGTTGCTATTTAACAAAACCAAGAATCACTTTTTCTTTTTTAACATTGTACCCAAATATTAAATCCTATTATACAGCGGCCCAAGCCTGACAATTCTGCAATTACATGTCTATTATGAAATGGAATAGTTGTTGTGCAGTTTACAAATGTTACACAACTACTCACTGTGTTTTCACCAAATATTCTCAAACCTGGTATTAAAATAACCTGTGGAGTCTCAATGTGAATAATTATCTAAAAATATTGAGTTTCTTGCATCTTTTGGCTGGAGTACATCAATCATTTAATGCGTTACTGGGTTTCTTTTTAACTGGATTTTCAAATTGAGAAGAAATGTAAAACCCATTTCCCCCAATATCAACCTGAAGCAAAATGTTACATAAATGTATATGATAATTATATATAATTGTTATAATAATAATAATTAGAAAGTATTTGAAATACTTGCAAAAATGTTGCTTGAGTCCTTATTACTCCACCATTTAAAGAGGCTCAATATGTGCTGGGTGTTCACAGGTCCCTTGTGGCATAACATGTAAGCAACTGCCTTCTTAATTTCAGGGTTCAGGGTTTAAATCCTGAGCTGAGGCACGGTGACAAAACATATTCCTTGAATGTTGTAAGAACTTAGAGAGTCAAAGTCAAAGTAAACTTTATTGTCAATCAAACCATGCGACAGTGTATTACACAGAAGACTGAAATTACGTGTCTCCAAACTCCAATGTGCAGTAAGAGGCTACATTCAACATACAGCTACCTATAAATGGGACATGAAACATCACTGGACATAAAGTACAAAGTAAATATCAGACAAATATCAGTAACAGGACAACAATCAACACAACCTATAGACGACAAAAGTGAGTATACAGTTCTAACACAATGAATCTTAGGTAGTCAGTTGAGGTATTAATACTGTAGTGCAAATAGTACCAGTACAACAACACAGGTGCAAATTCAGTCAGTTGAGGTATAGTTACTGGAGTGCAAATTGTACAAGTGTAACAGCCCAGATGCAAAGTGGCAAAGTGCAGAGTACTCTGGGTACCTTGTATGCAGACACTGTTACAAGGAAATTCATCTAATGTAATAGAAATATTGCAAAATCCTAAACTTTAATAGAATTTTAGCTTGATTCCTTACTGATACAGTGTCTCAACAAGTGTAACATAAGGTTAAGACCGTGTACCACAAGTGCTTGTCCACTTATCCCAACTTTAAAAACAATGTAATAAAAGCACAGAAAGCAACGTGACTTTGAAACTGTACAGCTTAGGTTCAAATCCAACACCTTTTGAAGTGGGGAAGTCAAACATCACAAATGTCTTCAGTTAAGTATTTTTACAAGTTTAACATAGAAAGAAATAGATTTTGACTTGCTTACTTTAATCATTGCAAATGCTGAAATGCTGAATAAATAAATTCTTACCTCCTTATTGATGTCAACTTTTAAATCTGTGTAATGAATGCACTAAAGCTCAGATGATGAAGTGGCACAATTGTTTTGAATTAGGCAGCTGGATGTTGTGAAGTGTTTCAATGCAATCTGTCACGTTATGAATATCACAAGTGTAATTAAATGAGAGGACATTTTAGTTAAAGGCCCCGTGAATTCGAATATTGTTTTTTTTATATTTGCGTTTTACAGTTTTCTGTGTTTGTATACTTTATTAAAACTCTCTTGTCTCTTGTGTTTTAATTCACTAGTGAAATTCCTCTACAAAGTTATATTTTTGTCTACGGTTTGATGAGCTAGTTCATTGAGGATCGAAAACCACACACTATAACTTGTATTATTGAAGCATGTGTGAACTGTCTCGGTTGTGTGTCTTATCACTTGTTCAGTGTCTGTAGAAATCTCTCCAAGCAAAATCTGGTGAAATGATTTCTGTGGCTTATGTCCCTTCTTAGATTTATGATGAATAAATGTTTTTTATATTTTTTTGTCCATCAGCTCTACAGAGAAGTTAGAATAATGAAGATTTTAAACCATCCGAATATTGGTAAGTTAAATAATTCAGTAAATAAAAGTCAATAAATGGTGTGTGGAATTTACCTACTCATATTACAATGACCATCCCTTTCAGGCTTAATCTGCATTTGTTTGTAACTGCAAGTACACACGGAAAGATGCTCCGTGTAGTCTCTGCCAGTTTGGAATGAATATATTTTTTTTAATTGTGAGTGAGTGCAACATGTTTCCTTGGAAACGTTTCTTTACTGGTCCAGATTTTGGAGCATAACAAGTATAATGATGCGAGTAGCATGGAGCATTTGTCTACTCATTTGTAAAATTGCAAGCTTTGCTTCATAGCTAATGGTCTTATAGCATGTGAATACACACACTGTTATGACTGTATTGACAAACACAATGCATATTGTGTTGCAGGAGTTATTGTTTTCCTAATTTTTGGGACAAAAAATATTTTTAATTCCAAACCTAAGTCAAAAAAAAGTTGGAACAGAATGGAAAATGCAATGAAAATCTTTGTTTCATTTACTTGATCAGCTTGTATCTGTATGTACAGGTGCTGTTCATAAAATTACAATATCATGAATAAGTTGATTTATTTCCATAGTTCCATTCGAAAAGTAAAACACACAGACTGATATATTATTTATTTCTTTTGATTTGATGATTATAAATGACAACTAATAAAAAACTAATTCAGTATCTCAAAAAATTAGAATATTACTTTAGACCAATACAAAAAAAGGATTTTTAGAAATGCTGGCCAACTGAAAAATATTAACATTTCAGCATTTACTGCACTCAATAATTAGTTAGGGCTCCTGAATTATTGCAGTAAGGCAGCGTGGCGTGTCTGTGGCACTACAGCGTCGATCAGTCTGTGGCACTACTCAAGTGTTATGAGAGCCAAGATAGCTCTGATAGTTGCCTTCAACTGTTCTGGCGTATCGCATCTTCTTCACAGTACTCCATAGATTTTCTATAGTGTAAAGTGTTGAGGTGTTCCAAAAATGTCCTTGTAGACGACTGCGCTGACCTTAACCCTTAAAAAACACAGTGGACCAGCAGATGACAATTCTCCCCAAACCAAGTGAATTGAATTCTGTGCCTCTCCTCTCTTCATCCAGACTCTGGGATCTTGATTTCCAAAGCAAATGCAAAATTTACTTTCATCAGAGAACTTAACTTTGGACCAATCAGTAGCCCTTCAGTCTCTTTTGTCTTTAGAGGTTTCTGGCTCTCTCTTTTGTTCAAGAGAGGCTTGACACAAGGAATGCGACACAAGGAAACCCATGTATTGCGTATTGTCTGTTCTTGGTAGTACCTGAAGAACTGACTCCAGCTGCACACTGTTCTTAATTGCCCAGCAAACTCACCTGACCTTAACACTATAGAAAATCTATGGGGTAGTGTGAAGAAGATGCAATACGACAGACCCAACATTGCAGACCAGCTGAAGGCCACTATCGGAGCAACCTTGACTCTCATAACACCTGAGCAGTGTCACAGACTGATCAACTTCATGCCACGCCACATTGCTGCAGTAATTCGGGCAAAATGAGCTGTATTGAGTATTGAGTGCTGTACAGTGGATATAAAAAGTACACACACCTTTTGTGATGTAATAAAAATGACAACACAAATATTTTTACAACTTTGTCCACCTTTACTGTGACCTATAACCTGTACAATGCAATTGAAAAACAAACTGAAACCTTTCAGGTAGGTGAAGTAAAAATAAACAACTGAGATAATGTGGTTGCATAAGTGTGCACACCCTTTTAGAACTGGGGGTGTGGCTGTGTTCAGATTTAACCAATTACATTTAAACTCATGTTAAATTGGAGTCAGCACACACCTGTCACCAATTATAGTGCCTCTGATCAACCCCAAATCAAGTTGTTCTAGTAGGCTTGTTCTGATATTTTTGTAGCCACATGATCCAGCACAAGCCATAGTCCGCAAAGAGCTGCCAGAGCATCAGAGGCATCTCATTATTAAAAGATATCAGTCAGGTGAAGGCTACAAAAGAATTTCTAATTTATTAAATATACTATGGAACACTGAAGACTGTCATCATCTAGTGGAGAAAACATGGCTCAACAGTAACATTACCAAGAACAGGACGTCCGTCCAAAATTGACGATAAGACAAGAAGAAAAGTGGTCAGGAAGGCTGCCAAGAGGCTGACAGCAACACTGAAGGAGCTGCAAGAATTTCTGGCAAGTACTGGCTGTGCAGTACGTGTGACAACAATCTCCCGGGGTAGGGTGGCAAGACTGAAGCCTTATCTTCCAAAGAAAAACATCCAAACCCGGATTAATTTTGCAAAAAGACTGAAGTCTGAAATATCCGAAACGCATGTGGGAAAATGTTTTATGGTCTGATGAAACCAAGGTTCAACTTTTTGGACATAATTCCAAAAGGTAAATTTGGCACAAAAACAACAATGTTCATCACCAAAAGATCACCATACCTACAGTGAAGCATGGTGGTGGCAGCATCATGCTTTGGGGCTGTATTTCTTTAGCTGGAACTGGGGCCTTAGTCAGTGTGAACAGAATTATGAACAGTTCCAAATACCAGTCAGTGTTGGCACAAAACCTTCGGCCTTCTTTTAGAAAGCTGAAGATGAAGAGGAACTTCATCTTTCAGCGCGACAATGACCCAAAGCACATCCCATCGAAAATCTGTGGGGTGATCTGAAGAGGGCTGTGCACAGGAGATGCCTTCGCAATCTGTCAGATTTGAAGCGGTTTTACAAAGAAGAGTGGGCAAATATTGCCACATCAAGATGTGCCACGCTGATAGGCTCCTACCCAAAAAGA
>JAOUQV010000034.1:8112549-8122948 GCA_028565295.1 Aspidoras spilotus | reverse complement strand
GAACATTATAAACTCACTTTTTATCAATATACAGCATCATGTGAAAAATTAAAACACCCCTTACATACAGTGCTTTGCAAAAGTATTCCGCCCCTTGAACTTTTCAAACTTTTGCCATATTTCAGGCTTCAAACACAAAGATATGGAATTGTCATTTTTTGTGAAGAATCAACAACAAGTGGGACACAATTGTGAAGTGGAACGAAATGTACTGGATATTTTAAACTTTTTTTATAATAAATAAAAAACTGAAAAGTGGGGCGTTTAAAATTATTCTACCCCCTTGCGTTAATACTTTGTAGCGCCACCGTTTGCTGCGATTACAGCTGCAAGTCGCTTAAGGTATGTCTCTATCAGTTTTGCACAGTGAGAGACTGAAATTTTTGCCCATTCTTCCTAGCAAAACAGCTTAAGCTCAGTGGGGTTGGATGGAGAGTGTTTGTGAACAGCAGTTTTCAGCTCTTTCTACAGATTCTCGATTGGATTCAGGTCTGGACTTTGACTTGGCCATTCTAACACCTGTATACGTTTATTTGTGAAGCATTCTATTGTAGATTTTGCTTTATGTTTTGGATCATTGTCTTGTTGAAATATAAATCTCTGTCCCAGTCTCAGGTCTTTAGCAGACTCCAACAAGTTCTCTTCCAGAATGGGCCTGTATTTGGCTCAATCTATCCTCCCATCAATTTTAATCATCTTCCCTGTCCCTGCTGAAGAAAAGCAGGTCCAAACCATGATGCTGCCACCACCATGTTTTACAGTGGGGATGGTGTGTTCGATGTTAGATTTTGGCTTCATCAGACCAGAGCACCTTCTTCCACATGTTTGGTGTGTCTTCCAGGTGGCTTGTGGCAAACTTTAAGCGAGAATTTTTACGGATATCTTTGAGAAATGGCTTTCTTTTGCCACTCTTCCATAAAGGCCAGATTTGTGCAGTGTATGACTGATTGTTGTCCTATGGACAGAGTCTCCCACCTCAGCTGTAGATCACTGCAGTTCATCCAGAGTAATCATGGGCCTCTTAAAGCTTGGGAAATTTTTTTGTATCCAAATCCACAGCAGTATCTCGGACCTGCCTGGTGTGTAACTTGGTCTTCATGATGCTCTCTGCGCTGTAAACAGAACTCTGAGGCTATCACAGAGCATGTGCATTTATACGGAGACTTGATTACACACAGGTGGATTCTATTCATCATCATAGTCATTTAGGTCAACATTAGATCATTCAGAGATCCTCACTTCTGGAGTAAGTTTGCTGCACTGAAAGTAAAGGGGATGAATAATATTGCAACTTTTCAGTTTTTTTATTTCTAAAAAAGTTTAAAATATCCAATAAATTTCGTTCCACTTCACGATTGTGTCCCAAATTTCATACCTTTTTGTTTGAAGCCTGAAATGTGGCAAAAGGTTGAAAAGTTCAAGGGGGCCGAATACTTTTGCAAGGCACTGTACATAAATATGAAATTTAAATAAGGTTAATTTTTTTATCATTAATGAACAAGCCAAAAATAGTCATATATTGCTCTTCTCCTTTCCTCTTCTTTCACCTAATATTCTGTTTATATCAACTCCTAAACTTAGGAAAAAAATATCGATACATGACAAAAGCTATACATATGGCTTGTCTGGAAGACCGAAGATCTATGGAGATATGGTTTCACTTAGATTTTACCTCTTTTAATTTATATGGGTGAACGAGATAAAGATTCCAAATGTGCAGTGTATATATACACACTGCCTGGACAAAAAAAAAGCTGGACCGCCTTTTGGCCAGGCAGTGTACTTTCACCTAGCAACTTCATTAAAATTTTACATTTCCTTTTCTGTTCCTTAAAATAACTCATTAGTTGCCATGTTATATTTTGAGTTATAACAATTCGTTTGGAAACAAGCGCTGCAAAATATCCCATAGCAGATACTGCAAAATATCCCATAGCAGATACTGCTAAATATCCCATAGCAGATACTGCTAAATATCCCATAGCAGATACTGCAAAATATCCCATAGCAGATACTGCAAAATATCCCATAGCAGATACTGAAAAATAGCCCATTTAATGTAATGTTGCACTAAAAAATATTTAACAAATTACAGACAATTTTTGGGCTTGGAAACCTGGTAAGTCTCTATTTATATGAATGGCAGAATGTACCAGAATGTTGCAAATAGACGTCTAACTGTCTCACTCTCTACCTAACGTCTCACAATTCTCTAACAAATACAGGCAGAGCACAGAGGTCCCTAGCTGGGCAAAGACCTAGAACATGGTCTCAGCCGAACCGAAGTGGGTATGGCATTATCCAATGCCCTGTGCCCATGGTCCTGCCAGGGAACAAACTGTACTGAGGTAAATAAATGAGCTTCAACCACAAAACCTGTGCTCAATCAAGAAGACCTAAGCTGTCTCCATTACAGTTTTGTTCAAAATTCCAATACGTTTGGTTTAACAACTTAAGTTTTCAGGGGTTCAAGTGACCCTTCATTTTTGCTAATAGTTTTTCCATTGCACATTTGCAACAAACAGCTTTTAAATCTACCTCATGAGAGCGGTAAACAGTTTTTGTGCTTTTTTTTACAAATATAAGTGTAATGGAAACATGTCTATACACTGCTGTTACACAATCACAGTTTCTGCAGGGCCTGATGTTGCTAAATCATAATATGAGATCTGAGAATTTTGATCTTTTCTGTTCCCACCTTTTGCCCCAGCCGAAGATTTAGCAATCCACACTGTTCCTTCGCCATTTTCTTTTTTTGTGTTGTAGGAGACAAGAAAGACCTCTCGCTCGTCTGTCTTTGGGTTGTTTTTTAGATGGCTGTCGCCATTGGCAGCAGGAGCTACAGGAGTGTTGAAGTTGGTTGGATAGATGATGTAAGACTCAGGGAACCAGTTACAGTCTTTTAGTTCAGAACTAGTCTTTATTAACCTGAAGAATTATAAAGAAAACATCCGGTCTTGTAAAATGTATGAGATGGAAAATTACAAATGCCAAGCAGCAGAGATTGTTACAACTTTATCATGATTACAGTGCAAATGTATTCAATTAAAAGCAGAAAGATTTCATTCTTACTTGACAAGAGAGGCTTTGCGACACAGCTTGTCCGCTCCTCTGTAGTAGTTGACTAGCTGCATCAGTCCAGGTTCATGGCCTGTGAAAAGACACAGCTGGAATTATCTGGAGGAAGGCAGGCATACTTGTTTAACTCCTGAACACTGTTTTGGTAATGCATTTTTCATGTCCATCATTAACTTCTCTGGCTATGCAGTACACACAGAGGAAGAATATGATGAGGCAATTTAATGTAAACTTGGGTAATATGAACTCACGATCATGCACTATGTGGCATTATAGATATGGCTTTTTGGCAGTTAGCATGATCTGATATTAAATCAGCGGTAGCGTAATTTATGCCTTGAATGTCGGTAATGCTCATTTACATAACCATGGATGAAAGTACATGAAACTGTCATCCTGATTAAAGTGCTACGGAAGATTACAAACTGACACACTGTTAGAGCCGTACGTGTACAAGTATTATGTCATGTTGCATCCTTAGAAATTATTTAAGACATTTGTTGTAGTTGTTTGTAGTAAGGTTTCTGATATTATATCATCTCTGGATGGTCTTTCAGTTACACCATGTACAGCTGTAAAAGACCTTGGTGTGATTGTTGATTCCTTTAAATCTCATGTAGATAATAGCACCAAAATAGCATTCTTTCACTTTAAAAACATTGCTAAGATCATAAATATGCTAGCACTAAATAATGAAGAAAAACCTGTCCATGCCTTTGGCTGGATTAGTGTAATGCCCTGTTCTCTGGTTGTTTCAATAGGTGCATAAATAAACTACAGTTAGTCCAGAATGCAGCAGCCAGAATCCTTAATAGAACCCAGAAATATGAGCATATCACTCATGTCTTATCCACACTGCACTGGCTACCGGTCAAATTTCGTATTGACTATAAAATACTTTTGCTCACTTACAAAGCAGTTAACGGTCTCACGCCACAATACCTTTGTAAACTTCTAGTTTCTTATGATCCAACACACCGACTGATCAAAAGGTGCAGGCTATTTGCTGATACCTTGTATTATGAGGACAACAGCAGGGGGGTAGATCCTTCTCTTTTAGAGCCCCACATCTATGGAATAGTCTTCCAGTTAGTCTTCAAGTCTAGGCTGAAAACTTATTTAATAAGTCAAGCATATCCTTCATAGTCCCCTATAGTTCCCTTCTGATTCTCAAATGCCTCCTCCAGAAACTGGTACCCGTGCTCTTTGTGCTGCAGCAGCTGGCAGTCTCTGCAGGTCAGCTTGTCGCAAGACTCACAGAAGAGCTTGAGCACCTCCTGTTTGTAAATGGGACAGAAGACAGTCCCATGTTCTGATGTATTAACAGACTCTTAAGATACATCCTTTTTTATGTATTGTATGATCCTTGGTGAATTTCACCCTCTGGTGTGCTTCGATACAAAACTTGCATAGTCATTCACCGCACTCCACACAGAAACCGATTGCACTGGCGTTGTCCTCACAGCTGGTACATTCCTGTGTTGATCCTTCACAACATAATTGTCCACCACGTCGATCTGTTTGTTCTCTCTTGTATACAGGAAGAATGGGCAAAATACCGCTTGAAACTGATAATCATTCGAATTTTTTATTCTGCAAATTAAAATGCACACTTATTGACCACTTTATTAGGTATGCCTGTTTTTGTTAACACAAATACCTAATCAGCTAATCACATGGCCAGAAATCAATGCATTTAGGCATGCAGTGACAACTGCTCAAGAAAACTTGCTGAAGTACAAATCATAATGTTGAAGAAAGTGATTTAAGTGACTTTAAACGTGGCATGGTTGTTAATGCCAAATGAGAGTATTCCAGACACTGCTGATCTACTGGGCTATTCACACTCTAGGGTTTACAGAGAATGGTCTGTAAAAATAGAAAATGTCCATACATCTGCCTTTCACTGGATCTTTTCTTTTTTCCAACTATTTTGTAACAAATGCCTTGTTAATGTGAGAGGTCAGAGGAGAATGGGCAGACTGGTTTGAGATGATAAATCAGCAAGAGTAACTCAAATAGCCGCTCGTTACTGTCTCTGATGACCACAAAGGCAGTTCTGCAAGGGGCTCCAACATTATACTAGCAAGGTGTACGTAATAAAGTGACCCGTGAGTTTATATATACTGTATATATTACCTAGGCGGCCAAAGGGAAGGCGGTTCCTCTCTCCCAGCATCAGGTTGAATCTCGGATTGTCCTTTTTCAGACGTTTCCATTTTCCAGTAGACAGAAGGATTTTAGAGACTTCAGCATACACGCTGCTGCTGTCATCTCTCAAAACAAACGTGTACATGAGTGTAAGGTTTCTCACAACAGCCTGTTATAACACACACAGTAACCTGAGAGTAATGGTGTACTCTCCTGCCTTTGCACTATTACACACGCCGGACACTCAACACTAGCTAAAACACTAGCTAATTTTATCTATATCCCTCCAAACAGTCCTGATGTGTCATGGCTTCTTTGGTATAACAAGAAAGTATGTGAGCGCTAACACAATGTAATCAGGTTTTGTTGATGTCTATAAACTCAGTGTCTATCCGCGGTGTATCCTGACAGCCTGGGTGTGACTCCGCGGCTCCGCTGTGCATTTGAAGCTAATGAGGTGGAAAGCTAGCACGCTAGCTCTCTTGTGGAGTTCATCGGTCTACCCACGAGTTAAGAATACAGCACGTTCGAGTTATAAAATAAATTTCCGAAGTAATATTAAAGACCAGTCGTAATATTTAGCTGTTTTCGGTTGACTAGTTCTGACATCACCGGCATTTCTTCATCCCATTTCAGCAGTCAGTTGTTCTGCGATTGGGTTGCCAGGTGTGTGCAGTAACATAGAAAAAAAAAATAAAGTCTATATATGTATGCAAGAACCCCGGGAGGTTTAAAGAAATTTGGGGTCCCCAAGTAAACACTCCCCCAACACCAACAAGGGACCGAAAAATTATCTTACCACTGTACTATTTTATTTGTTTCTCTTCTTTTTCTTATGGCTTCCTGACTGATAAATTCGCTTTATGATGCCGAAGCTTCAAATTTGCCCAAGGCACAAATCAATTGCTTAGATTGCTTGCCCCATTGCAATGGGCATGGGAAGACTTAGAATAACCTGAAAGGTTATCAGGGGACAGACATTGCAAGGCGTAAGGCATAACATGATATGGCATCTCCAGTTTAAACTGGACCACCCAGAAGGATCCCTAATAAACACAGGAAGAAAATGTAAATACCAAACTAAAAGGACCAGTATACCCCATAGGGATAAATCCCTATATTGATATTGAAGAATATTGAAACATATTTAATATTTTTTCGAAGGCAAGCTTTTCTCAGTAATTCACAGTAAATTGGCTGCTAGGTGTATTGAATATAACCGTAGCAGTAAATCTGTATACAGATCAACATAAGCATTGTTTATGTTACTGTTTTTTAACTTTACATTATATAAATATACGTGCACGATAAAGAAGGAATTGGCAACATTGACCATGACGTATTAGTCCTTAAAGGCGCACCGCCGAGGTTTATAGTTTTTGCAGTTACATTCACTTGTCTTCACACACAGTGAACAGTTTTTGCCACACAAGGGCAGTAGAGATCTAACAAGAACCACATTTTCCATCAGCAAGTAACATGAACGGAAGTTTTTAATCACCAATCAATTTCAGGCGTTTTTACTTACTTCACTTTGATTGGTCAGTTGTACAAACTTCGTGGATTGGTCAATACTAAAACGTCAAATATGACGCATTGTCCGGATATTTTCTGAATACAGGTAGGAATTTAAAATGTTGTGTAGGCGGCGGGAAATGAGTGGAGATTATGGTTTATGTATAATTGTATGCTGTTAGAAATTATTATGCGCTATTAAACTATCTGAATGAATAGTACAAGAAGTTCATAAAGACAGAGGTGAGTTTTTTCCAAGAACAAAAAGTCATGAATCTATGAGTAAATAGTGTTAAGTGTATTTATGCATGCACAATGAATGGACTGTGTAGCTGTTGAGCTAACGACCTGTATTCGATTATCGCTCGTTAAAACATGCGGGGTTTGTGCAGATAAAACGCTCCCGTGATAAAGGTTATATTCCACATTTATATCTAATTAATACGTATCAGGTTTTTTAAACATTTAATGTTTAAATGTATAATAACTTCTATAGTAAAATAAATCAAAATGTTCTTCATGACCCGTGGGATTGTTTGATTATGGGAAGTGATGTCCTTCTGGATAGTTCTGCACAAAGTCCTTTCAAGATATGACTTAATGCAAAACCGAAACTGAATGTGTGATTTAGAAACACTCCAAATTTAGTGTTTTGAATATGTTGTGTAATCATAATTCCCTGTCTCTGCTTGCTAAAAACAGCCCCTAGTAATAAAGCAAGATGTTCAGTTAAATGCATCCAGTTTGAACTGAAATTGTGTCCACTTCTTACAGACATGAGCAGTACACACCTGGATGAGTGGCAGAGGAGGGCCTTTGACATATCATCTGGCATTTGTACACCTGAACAGATGGCAGATGCTTATCGGGCACACATTTTGGCCATTCAATATGCTTGGGCAAACAGCGAGCTCTCTTCAGCCGGAGCTGCCAGTCTGTTCAGGACCTACACTGAGCGCTATGCTGCAGTCCTGGACTCAGACAACCTGTGCACAGGACTGAATAACTATGCCGACAGTGCCCTGCACCTGGCCCGCAATCAGAGAAACCACAGCCACAAATGGGAGTCTTCATTAACTTTTGAAAATGTGTTCAGTCTGCCGTGTGTGCAGAGGATGATGCAGAGTAGAGTGGATGACAACAGCGTCCCTGTGGATCCAGCAGATGCTGACATTATTGTTGGTGGTGAAGACAGGCAAGGTTGTGATAAAGCTATAATTGGTTCCAGTTCTCCTAGTGGATATAAACTTGAGCATTTACCCATGTCTATGAATTCTGTCAATTCTGTGATTGATAGAAAATCAGCCAGAGGTGCTGCAGAGAGCACCAGAAACAAAGACTCTTGTCCTCCTTCGGCCTACAATACCCCCAAAGCCCCAGCAGGGGTAACTCCACTATTAGGTCTTAACACACGTAATTCCCCTACAAAACCTGGCTCTTTTGCTTATTCAAGTTTTGCAAGCACAAGTGTGTCCAGTGCAAACTATTACGAATCTGTGTTCCACTCCTCAACAAATCCCTCTAAGAGGAAGAATGTCTGCAGTTCAGGAACTGAAAGCAACAGAAGCTTATACCTTCCACAGGGAGGTCATGAAGTTGGAAGTAGTGGGCAGAGACAAGTGGTCTTCTCTGGAACTAACTTTAAAACAGCACGAGAGCAGCTTATTGTTGAACAGCAGAAAAAATATTCGCAACGGGGTCCATCAGCTCCTACTCCAGCAATGACCAAAAAATCTCTGGGGGCAAACAGGTCAAGGGGGGCATTTTCCAAATTTGTTTCACCAATGCCAAGGCAAGAGGAGGAAATCTGCCCCAAGAATGACTCAACACAAGAGGCTCAGCCTGTTGACGAACGACTCAAGAACTTTGAACCGAAAATTATTGAACTGATTATGAGCGAAATTATGGACCATGGCCCACCTGTGGCCTGGGAGGATATTGCTGGGCTTGAATTTGCCAAAACTACCATAAAGGAGATTGTAGTGTGGCCCATGCTCCGACCTGACATTTTTATAGGTCTTCGAGGTCCACCCAAGGGGATCCTTTTGTTTGGTCCTCCAGGTACTGGAAAAACACTAATCGGGAAGTGCATTGCTTGTCAGTCTGGTGCCACATTTTTCAGCATTAGTGCATCATCACTCACCTCTAAGTGGGTAGGGGAGGGGGAGAAGATGGTTAGAGCTCTGTTTTCTATTGCCCGGTGCCATCAGCCAGCAGTTATTTTCATTGATGAGATCGACTCCTTGCTTTCTCAACGCACGGATGGAGAACATGACTCCTCTCGTCGGATTAAGACTGAGTTTCTTGTCCAGCTTGATGGAGCCGCAACATCATCTGAGGATCGGATATTGGTAGTGGGGGCCACCAATCGGCCACAAGAGATTGATGAAGCGGCTCGGCGTCGACTGGCTAAGCGACTGTACATCCCCTATCCGGAGGCTGCTGCTCGTCAGCAGATAGTGACCAACTTAATGTCACATGAGAAGAGCCAGTTAGGAACTGATGAGCTTGAGAAAGTTGTATCAAGAACAGAGGGTTTCTCAGGTGCTGATATGACCCAGCTGTGCCGTGAAGCAGCACTTGGTCCAATCCGCAGCATCCAGCTGAGTGACATTGCCACCATCACAGCTGAGCAGGTGAGACCTATACTTTACTGTGACTTCCAGGAGGCTCTCAAAACTGTACGTCCTAGTGTGTCTACGAAAGATCTGGAACTCTATGAAGACTGGAACAAGACCTTTGGCTGTGGCAGATAATCACTCATTTGACTTGAAAATTAAAATTTGCTTTAACACTGTAAAGTTGACAGGGGACTGAATGCAGTGTGTTGACATTCTGTCTTTTGATTTTGAATGATTCCTGATATAAGTTCAGTATTATCCCATATCATTTTCATATTTATAATGTTCTGTATGTTGGAATATTTTGGAAATAAAATTATTTTGTTGGTATACATTTTTCTGTCATTTTTCCAATATTAATGTGTTCATGTTATTGTTATTATTCCCTCTGAAAGTAATTTATTTAACTGTAATATTTTCTCTTGGCTAGTCACATTAAGTTAGCAGTTTGTTGCCTACATTTGAGCTGTCTTACCAAGTTGTAACCACAAAAAACATCGAGCGGACACAAATGAGGTCAGCAACCAGAAACACCATGTTGATTAATGAGTTCGAAGGTAAAATGCTTACCAAATCTACCACCGGTCCTGGACACATTAGAGCACATTTTGGATAATTTAGTTTATATGATGCTCCATCTTATTTGAAAGTAGAACAGTTCTACATGGATCTACCATTGACTATCAAAGAGGTTGACTTGGGGAACTTTTTTTATTACAGTTTAAACATTCACAGAATGCTTGTTATAATGAACTTTTCTTTTAAATTGTCATTTATTTACTTATTTGTTCCTTCTAAATACTGTAATCCTGCTATATAAATATACAGGGGATAGACAATGAACCTGAAACACCTGTCATTTTAGTGAGGGAGGTTTCATGGCTAAATTGGACAAGCCTGGTGGACAATCTTCATTCATTGCACATTGAACCAGTAAGAGCAGAGTGTGAAGGTTCAATTAGCAGGGTAAGAGCACAGTTTTGCTCAAAATACTGAAATACACACAACATTATTGGTGACATACCAGAGTTCAA
>JAOUQV010000034.1:8092462-8106234 GCA_028565295.1 Aspidoras spilotus | reverse complement strand
ATGAAAGTGTTGTTTAGGGCATGGTTAACATAATGCTTGTTATTTATACATTAATGTTTTAAGTGCCATTTGAGGGCGGCATGGTAGGTAACGCAGTGGATAGTCCTGTCGCCACACAGCAAAAAGGACCTAGGATTAATTCCCGGTTAAGGTTGACCAGGAAAATTTCGGTATGGAGTTTGCATGTTCTCCGTGTACGCTTAGGTTTACTCCGGTGTACTCCAGTGAATTGTCATTGACTTGTGTATAGATATATGACTTATCTATACATATGACTTGTGTATAAGATGTGAAACTTCTATCATTAACATGGCTATCGATTAATCTATTAATCAATCAGTAAAACAAACAAAACAAACAAACGCCACTTGTAGTGTTGTGCTTGACATAGGTTTGCACTTTCCTATGTGGTATTAATCAGCGATTGTATGATGGTCCTTGATCCAGTGCTGTCTAAGGGATGATTTCATTAATTCTCATGCACTTGTTGAGCAACAGGAAATTGTCTGCCCATTGTTGCTCCTCAATTTTTTAAGTTACATTAGACGTTCTTTCAGCTTAACAAAGTCTTTCTCTCAATAACCATGGTTCGAGTCACATAGATCAAATTTACATTTTATTTTTAAGAAGAATTTAACTAGCCTGGGGTGGGGACAGGCGACCTCTTGGTCCAAAACTCTCTCCGTGAGGGGAAAGTCAAGATTTCCTGCAGTTGTTTACCTGTATATCCATAATTGTATGTTTTAAACATTGTGCTGCTGCCACGTGATAGTCTGAGAAGATTTTCTTTTGGTTTGATTAGATTAGATGAAGACTTGTACAGATTTTTCTAATGAAGGGTGTGTGTACATTGATAAACTTCCTCTTAGTTCTTCTTCTTTATCTTTCTGCCTCTCCCTTTATTAGGGGTCACCACAGCGAGTCAATCATCACTGAAAAACTTGCATCATTGATTTGGCAGATGTTTTATGACAGGTGCCCTTCCTGACACAACCCTCACCATTTACCCGGGCTTGGGATCGGCATTAGAAATAAGTTGGCTTGTGCGCTCCAATGGCTGGTTTAAACTCCATATTAGTTACTTTTGCTAAAAGGTTCAGGTTCAGTGTAGATAATATTTATGGTGTATGTAACTGAGTACATAATATGACTGTGAATCAAAAAACACTCAGACTATATAAATGTCTGTTGGTTGCAATGACAGCATTTTGAGGTCACTGTTTCTCCATTCACTAATTTGTGACTGCAGAGCAAGAGAAAATGGCTGCACTAGAATTGGGACAAAAGAAGAGCAGTGTACAGTGATTTACTTTGGGTTTTTTGGGGGGAAGGAGGTGTGACTGATGTCAATATTTATAAGACATATTGCACACAGTATTGAAAAAGTGTTTTGTCTTGGAAAAAGTAAGAATGCACAAGTGATGACATGAAGAAGGAGGCATTCGCCTGAACACTTCCACGACTGATGACAAAACTGAGGGGGCACCTGAATCGATTCTATAAATAAGTGACTGTGGATAATGTTTCAAATAATCAGCCATGGCTCTGCTGATGAAGAGGTTAAGACACCAGCGCATTTGTGGCTTTCAACAAGGCCTAAATCCTTTTTGCAGATAATCATTTTTCACTCACCCTTATATCATCCATTAAAAATATATCCATCGTTGAATATTTTTGATAAAACTACTAATACTACTAAAATTCATAATCAAATGTCATATGCATTTTTTTTATTTAAGCACTTGTTCTTTTACAGTTTTAATTAAAAATGGCTGTCAAACAGATAAAAAACAATAGTTTAATATAATGATTTTATTGATGTTTTGCAAGCAGGCTTTAGCATCGCTGACTCTTATGTATACTGTATGTGTGTATCCAATCATATGAAAGTCATTGTTTAAATAATAGCACAAACAATATGTGGAGATATAAAAATGCAACATACATACAGTAAACAGATTTTATGACGATAATACATACAGGAAAGGGAATATAGTTCCCTGTTAATGTTCTCAATACTGCTTATACAAGACTAACACTCCCAATCAAATGTTTGGGCACGCCAGCTCATTGAAAGGTTTTTTTTTTCTACAATTTTAAAAATTATTAATGAAAATATTAACACTGGTATATTTCACACATTGAGTAACTAAGACCAAGATAAGAAACATGATGGGACACTTTGTACATTATAGGATTCGTTTCAGCTAGTTACATGACAGCAGTGTCAGTTGCTTATCCTAAATGTTTGTTGAAAACAAGTAATGTTTGCAAAAACTACAGGTATTTAAATATAAATGGTTTATTATAAATACATAAACAAATTGAACTTAATTATTTTTCTTAATTTCAGTTTCTGGACCAAAAAGCTAGTGTGTCCAAACTTTTGCTTGGTAGTGGATACAATCTTTATTGCCATATATTTACCCTCACATGTAACGCTTAACCTCTATGTTAATAGTTTTTGACTATTTGTATATTTACATATGTAAGCAGCATAGATGGGTAATAAAACCACTGAGAAAGACATTTTAATTTTGAAATAACAGTTGTCTATTCACTGGTACATATAATTAATTCTTTATATCACTGGAATGCTGCTTTTACCACAGTGTTACTTTATGCTGTCAATCCAGGGTAAATGTTTGGTGTCCTCCTTGTTTTAAAGGGTATTTTCATTTATTTATCAGTAACGCAGAGATGTATAAAAATAGACACGACGACGAATTATGTTTACATCAACCTTAACCAGTATTTATACAATAATAATTATGTAATTAAATTAATAATAGACCCTTTCAGCATACACACTGTGTTCAGACAATGTTCAGCATATATATGTTGTATATTTAATGACCATATCTGTCTTGGTATAATGGTATTTCCATATGCGTATGATCTGTGTGCGTGCATCCGTGTGTGTGTGTGTGTGTGTGTGCATGCTCAGTAGCGGTGTTCCCCACGTGTAATGTGCGAGGAGAACTCGTAGCGGTCCTGACTGCGGTAGCCACACAGGTTGCATTCAAAAGGGTCTCGGAAACCATGACACCCCATGTGTATGGTATACATGACATGGTCCAGGAAGAGAACCCTGCAGTGGACACAGCGATAGGCCCTCACTTCATCACCTTCAGCACTTAGCACTTTAAAGCCCTCTGTAGCCATTCCCATAGCCAGCTCTATTCCCACTCCCCGCAGAGACTCATAGTGCCTCTGCTCCTCCTTCACCAGGGGCAAAGCTCCGTTTCGTGCTCCAGGGGCCATATGATTGGTGAGATAGATAAGCCCAGTTGCTGCTGGTCCTCCCCCAGCTGTCCGCTCCTCATTGTTGCTTTCGGTGTCAGTGGAGTCCTGGCCACTGTGACTGGGGGAGCAATCTTTCTCACTCATTGCAGATTTGGACTTGGAAAGCAGGAGCAAGTTCTCGGCTGCACTATCTTTAGCTGACAAGCCATTGCTCTCGGTTGATTGGGACTTGTGTAGGTTGTAAATGGGGCTGACAACTATATCACTGTTGGAGCCTGGCGGTGTCTGAACCAGTGGCCGCAGCGCCTCAGCTCCCAGGTAACTTATGGCGCTGTTGATGGCCTGGTCAATCACTGCAGATGGCTGCATCATCTCACCTGAGCTGCTCTCAAATGAGAGGTCAGTAAAGCGCTTCTCACCTAATAGACAGAAAGACATAAATTTGATTTACACAGGATCCTGTACTATATGGGATATTTTTAAGGTCCCATTAAGTATGCATTAACACTTAACATACAAACATATACATGTAACAGCCACTTTATTAGGTACACCTGTTCAACTGCTAATTAATTAGCCAATTACATGGCTGCAACTCAACGCATTTGCCATGTAGAGGATAACTTGCTAAAGTGGAAATTGAGAATTCAAATAGGGAAGAAAGGTGATTTAAGTTTCTTTAAACATGGCATGGTTGTTGATGCCAGACGGGCTGGTCTATATACACAACCATCACCAGGGTTTACAGAGAATGGTCCGAAAGCGATAAAATATCCAGCAAGCAGCAATTGTGTGAATGACAATTCCTTGCTGATGTGAGAGGTCAGAGGAGAATGGGCAGACTGGTTCGAGATTCATCTAGAATTTCTTAGTATGCTGTTTATAAGCCCCTGTGTACAAAGTGAGACATTATGTGTTAAGTTCACAATAGAAAAACTTAAGTGTCTTGCACATATTCCTTATCTCAATACCTTTGGGATTATCTGCATCACCAATTATACCCCAGACCTGTTTATTCAACATCAAGATTATTACAATGGACTAAATCTAAAATGGAATGTTGAACAAATAATTGTGAATGTGATGGCCAGGTGTCCACAAATGTTTGGCCATATAATGTAAAATAAAAAACTTTATTCATTATATTCTGCTTAATCCACACAGGGTCACGAGCCAACTGTGTATATATAATATAAATGATTACATATAATTATTTAATGTAAAAATGATATATATATGAATTAAAATTACAATAGTAATTAGATATAATCACAGGTGGCTTAGGTTACAGTAAAAATATCTAAAATAAAATAGTATAGTAAAATAAATAAATTCCACGTTTGGCATATGCAAATATAGTGTATATAAGGGATAATAATACTGCCCATGACAATATACAATAAAATATTATTCGTTTGTAATACACATATCACCATACAGTGAGGTGCGTGCAGTTAGGATTGTCTGGTTTTTATAAGATGGTGAAATTATGCTTTTTAAACATACATAAAGCAAACTGGTGCTCTTACCTATAAACTTTTGTGGCATAGAGCTCTTACGCTTAGCTACATTGTTTGCTATTCTGTCTAGCACCAAGGCTCTCTCAGACACAGCCAGGTTTAAGTCTTCCCTCTGCTCACTCTGGCTGTTCTCTTCCTTCACTACAAATGTAAGACAGAGAAACCATGAATAAGATTCAAATATACACACCTGTTCTCAGGGGCTGGCACCTTCTTTATATGTGTTTAATTTGTGATTTTATAATTTTTTTAATTTTGTATTTATTTTAATTTTAAATAAAAACAAACTACTACTTTATACTACTGTATTAGTTTTTTTGTATATTATATTAGTCTTTTTTATTTTCTGACTTTTTTAAATATGACAAAATAATATTTTATAACAAATTCATCCTTTATCCAGTACATAATTTAAGGCAGGTATTTATTTAAATTTTTATTTAAAATGGAAACTATAAATATTAATAGCAACATTAATATTTACAATATAAAATTCCAACATTAATATTTACAAAAAATGTAAATAGAAAATGGAGAAAATATATAGCTATGCATACATAATTAATTATTACAGGATAATATGCTTTTATTCTGTTAGTTTCAGGTTGTAATTTGTAAATTAGATTATATTTGATTGAACCTATGTATGACCTTATATGAAATGGGGATCTGAGTTAAATTGGCCCTGTACTGACCTGCATAGATGCTGTTCTGTAGGCCCATGCACTGCAGGTAATTGTGGCATCGCTCTTTGTGTTCTTCCAGTGAGCTTCGCTGCTTGTAACTGCGTCCACAGTATGCACACTTGTGGGGCTTTCCAACTGTCAGTTCAAAAGAAAAAAGGACGGTACACAGTTTGAACCCTGCGCTCAGTTTGTATTCTTTATAATGCAACTCTAAAATAGGTCAAAACATAATATTATTTATCGCTAAGATAGTTTCACTGGGAGGAGTTAAATGTACCAGAGTGTGTGCGAAGGTGTCCTGTAAGGGCATCTCTTCGGCGGCAGGCATAATTACATAGGTGACATTTAAAGGGTTTCTCTCCGGAGTGAAGTTTGATGTGTCTAAGCAGATTGCCCTTCTGAGTGAAGGAGGCACCACACTGACTGCACTGGAAGGGCCTTTCACCTGAGAACATACATGAAGCGTACACCTGAGCAACTCAAACACTACAACACATTGAGATTCAATAGTGCCAAAAAAGATGTTAGTTTGTCTCAACCACCTCTTTTATAAAATTATAATATTAGCAAAAGTATACGAACAAAATAATGATTATTTTGGGCAAGTCAAATAAAAGGTGTCTTTTGTTTTATTATTACAAGTACAGTATGTGTCACAAAAACATGCCCATATTCATTCCAAGTTATAACTTATGTCACACTTTTAAGGTTTTAATTTTACTAACTTTATTATTATTATTATTATTTTATTATTAATAATAATAGTAGTTAGTATTATTACTGCACTGTTGTACTAAGTGTGAAATAGTATAAATGGGTTGTCTATTGAAAGCTGTGAACCCTGATGCCTTCTTTAATTCAAGCCATAATTAGATCTATCATGTATCTCTGTTAGTCATTTGCACTATATGTATAAGCTGCATGCAGTCGAACCCTGATCATGTACATTATAAACATATAGTCATTTCTTTAGACCTGTCTCAGCAGCTCTGAGGCCTCTCTCTCTCTCTCTCTCTCTCTCTTGCTCTCTTTCTTTTTCTCTGTCTCTGTGTCTGAGGCTCTGTTTGCACTGTGCACTCAGGTCACAGCTTTCCATGATGCCAGAGAGCTCGAAAGGCCAATCAGAGCTGGAAGCCACACTCACTGTGCACAGTGGCATACGCGCTGCCTGCCCCTCAGATCGAACACGAGCCTTTCCGACTCGGCCTGCCAGATTCGTAATGCACCGCTGCCTGGGTCAATTTGATCTCAAAATCTCATTTCCCCCCCCTCTTTTTCTACTCTCAAATAAGAGTGGTCCATCACAATGCAAATAGCAGAGCTCATTTAAATAAAGCGAGGGAAGTGTATTGTGTTTGAGAGCCACTCTTCCTGAACAGCGCCCCTGGAATAAACCAATCCAGGGCACGTGAGTGTTGTGGCATTCTCAGAGAATCGTTTTAATGTGAGCCTCTTTTCAAAGCCCCCCCTATAAAATAAGAGTCACCAGTGAAGCAGTAAAACTACTGGAAGAAAAAAAGAAACTCATTAAAAAGGCATTTTAGGAGAACCGTCTCAACAACGAATATTTATATTTAAATAGGAAGCACTTCATTATATCTTTTTTGTAGGTTCTGTTTGAATTTGCATTAGTCCCCAGTTCCTTTCTTACATTTTGGGTACATTGGCTTCTCAAGCGTTTCTGAAGTTAAGTGCCTTTTTTTGAAAACTGTTCTCCACCACTGATTTGGTCTCATTACAACTGAATAACAATTTTGAGTGCCTTTTAAAACATTAACTAATTATTAGCAGTTTATTCCAGTCTAATTGTCAATGTTGCCCACATCTCTCAATTTAAATACACAGATAGTTACTTTCTTACCTTTAAAACATGTATTATGTTCCTATGCAAGATAAAACAAACAAAATACCAATCTAGCTACTATAACTTTTGAGCCCTCCACATATTGTACGGTTAATGGTTAATGTAAGATGTGTACTGCCAAATTTGCAAAAACCTCTTAGTAAATTTGACATTACAGTACTATAATGAATGCTGCCTCATCAGGCTCTTCTAATCTGCTCTGCTTCTTAAGGGTGCGTCTTAATGTGTTGTGTGAGTCCTACTAAGCCTTGCACACTGTCAGCTTTTCTGTGCTATGGGTGTGAGTGACACTAAGGGGAGGGAAGAGTAGATGGCAGTTGTGCTTACCAGTATGGCTTCGCTTGTGCACCATCAGCACATTGGGCCCAATGCAAACTATTCCACAGATATCACACTTGAGCTTCCCATTGGGGAGGCGGATGCCCCCGGCCATAGGGTAGGCGGGCGCTGGCTTGCAGTCTGGGCCTGTGTGGGAGCCGTTCACTTTGGCCCCAGAGCCATCGAGCATGCGTAAGTCCTCGGCCACACACTCCTCTTCCTCGCCATTCATCTCAGCAGCCAGCCCGTTCTCCTCATCACTCCGAGCCTCAACTTTTATATTGCAGGCTGGAAAAAGAGGGCAGTGGGCTTGTTTAGTGAAGCATCAGGCTGAATGCTCACCCTGATTATCACCTAAGCTAACATCATCTTTCTTCTAGTATAAATGACAATTGTTTATGTCCGGGGCAGAGATCTGATTATTATATTCAGTGTACAGGCTTTAGATTTTGTAATCTATTATAATGTTATTTAACATTTGGGATCATTAGTATTGGTTACTAAAAAATAAAGTGTACGAATTGTGTTTTTTTCATCAATGTTAAAGGAAAACATAAATAATGGAGTGGGTTTTTTGGGTTTTTTGTTTAGTCTTCACACTACTGACAATTCTGTTTCGAACGTTAAACTCCTATATGACTTTGCTCACTCAGGAATTGGGAAATACAAACTCCATACACCATCTCTCTCAGTATCACACTTCTCTGAAAGAAATGACTGATAAACAGGAAACAGAGACACAGGAAACACTGTGAAACTGAGGAGTGCAGCGGTGTAAACCAGACTAACAAACCGTGGTAAATGCATACACGCTCGCACTAATGCAAGTGAGTCTATAGAGATGAAGGAGTTAGCGTGATTACTAGAACAATCTAAATTTTAAATGCATGAAAGGGTTTGAATTTGAAAAAAGAAACAACAGAATAATTTTTATACTGAAGACATTTTGATGCTACTCTGCCTTTAGGACTACTGTGTGTGTGTTTTTTTAGGAGAGTGTGATTTTATTTAGTAGCTTTTACACTGCTGCCCTTTGCTTAAAACATTTCACACCGGGTTTGGGTCGTGTCATTAACATGTCATTGTGCCATGGTTTATTTCCTCATGCATTTACCTCCATTTGTACACACACTGAAGAGGAAGAAGTGGAAATAATGAAATATAGGAATCTAGGAGAAAAGGGGAAGCTTCAGTAACAGAGCTGGCCCAACTGAAAAAAAAACCAAGGCCAAGAATTATGGAGAAGTGACAGAAAGGGAAGCACAGACAGGGAATTGTGATACTGTGTGTGCAGTGCAACTGAAACAGTATTTTGGTGGAACACAAAAGGTGTATTTGTTCATGTGTGTTACATGGATCAGAAAATATCTCACATGATTCATAAAAATTCACACCTCAGTTCCGTTCCGCTCTATTCGGTTCAAGCAACTAGATAAAATATCATCATAAGTATGCGTTAAAGACAGAAAGCCATATCCATTGCTTCAAAAGGATATGCACACATACAGTATAGCTCATTTTAAAAGGAAGTTGAGTGAGTGTCAGCTCAAAGATGAAAATGTGTGAGCTGACCATACTGATAGCGAAAGGGCATCTCTCAATGAGTCCTAGAGGATCTGTGTGTACATTCTGTCTGCTCCGATGCTGAGAGCAGATAACTTTGTAGAATAAATATAATACAATTCCTCTTCAGATACTGAAAGCTGGAGCTGATTTTGTTTCTAATAACGATGTTAGGTTCAGGGCATAAAAATCCAATGCAGAAGAGGAATGTGTTTGGTTTAAAGAGGTATGTGAATCCAAATTCTCTCATATAGACTGTTACAGCTATTTACAGTCTCTCTGTCTTTATATTGTACAGTGTTTTGTCCAGAGATATGTGACCTGAGCTTGGCAGAAGGAACTAGCTTTGCTGGTGTGCTGAAATCTCTCATGGATATGGGGAAGTTGTGACTAAACTGGATAGGGAACAGAGGCTTTTACTTTATATAATGTTTGTCACACATCCTGATTTACTCTTTTTGGGAAGCAAGTGTCAAACCCCACAGGCAAGAACAAACAAAGCACACTGCACTACTACTACAGGGAAGAGAAAAGAGGACACATAGAAACTCATTTCGTCTTGCTTAAAACATGACTCTTGTCACTTTCTGTCACATGAACCTGAACTCTATTAAACAGCAGATTTACTATCACCCTAAAACATGATACATTTACAGCAACATGCATTTGACTAACAGTGCTACAGATGTGCCACCTCTGTGCAGTAGTCTCGCATGTGTAAAACTGAGTGTTAACTACATTTTCAAAGCATTGCTGATGTTGTCTCAAAGTGAAAATAACTTTGTACATGTTTCCTTGGAGCCACACACTTAACCACGACTTTGCTCGGTGTGAATGTGTGCATGTGCGCTTGCACATATGCGACCTTCGATAAGGAGGAAAAAAGGCACTGTTTTTTTTGTGCATTTTTAGGAACTTCAGACTGTAAAATGGTTGCAAAATAAAAGTGGCCAAAAAATTATGTACACCTACAAAACATAAAATTGTTGCTAAAAAATGCAAATCACATTAATAAATATGTATTAAGTAGCACAACATTAGGGGTTTTAACTATTGATTGTACTATACTATTATTTTGAGTTGCAAGCCCTAAAACCTGACATGTGACCCTGCATCCACAGAGAGCACTTTTGTTTGCATGGCGCTGTTAGAATCATCACAGTGTGTGACGTTCTTTGCCTTCCTGTGTCTCTTACACCCTCCTGATCAAATAGCACATCACAACCCAGTAGTAAATGATCAGCACAGATAGCTACTCCTCCATTACCAAGTTTCTGCATTAATCTAAGAAGCAGTGATGCACTGCAAAGATATAATAATCACATCCTCTCACACACTGGCTGATTACATCTTCAAGGACAGTGCACACACACGCGCACACACATGCAGACGGGCTAAATTTAAGATTATCTCCAGCCTGTATCAAATAGCCTGTTTAAAAGCCATTATCCAGCAAAATACGGCTCTCTGAAGTAGAACATTTTATCTTGCGAGCATGGAAGTTGTCAGACAGCTAGAGATCAAGTTCTGTAAGATATTTATAAAAAGATCTCACATTTCTTTAGCGTTCAGAATATTTACCAATCATTAATATCATTAAAATTTGTAATTATATGTTTTTGTATCAAACATTCCTGGTGCAGTGGATAGTGCCGTGGCCTCATAGCAAAAATGAACCGGGTTCAGGCAACCTGGGAAATTTCTGTGTGGAGTTTGCATACTCTCCCCATGTCCGCATGGGTTTACTCAGGGTGCTCCGGTTTCCTTCCACAGTCTAAAAAATGCACCTTATATAAATTGGAACTGAAAAATTGTCATTGACTTTTGTATATGTGTGAATATGTGACTTTGTGTATAAGATAAAACTTGCATATGAGCATGACCTTGTTCCTGTCATTAAAAATGGCCACTTGAGCTTAAAAAAAATTAAAAAAATAAATTAGCTTAACCTTTTCTCTTAGAGAGGGTTGCTATGTGTGTGTGTGTGTGTGTGAGTGATGAACGTTATGTTAAGGGCTTTAAAAAAATGCTGACAGTGTGTCAATGAGAAGTGAAATGACTAATCAATAGCTATCTATGCTGTGAACAGTGAACGATGTAAACACCACTGTCCACACTGCGCTTTTGTTACAGTCCAGCTAATAGGGACAGATAATGACAGGGACAGATAACGACAGTTTTTAATTTTCTGAAAGTGTTGTGCTATGCTATGCACTATGATTAATTTACACTACATATTAATAACTGTGTCGGTGGAAGGTCTTCACATCAGTTTGTGGGTGGTTGAATGTGTGTGTGTAGCTTGGCAGTTGAAGTGAAAGCAAGGAAAATGTGCAGGTGCATTGTGTGTGTGCATGCACATGTGTGTGTGCACATATGTAGTGCCACCTTTGCCTTTTTGGTGTTGCTCCTGAAGATTTTATCTCCCTGTAAAAGTGTTGAAACTGAGTTCTGGCAATTTCTTCTTAGGAAACTCTTGCACATCCTATTTCAGTTTCCTCTGACATCTTACTTTTTTCTCTCTCTCACTTTCTCTCTCTCTATCTTTTTTTCAAATTACGACAGCTTCAATGTGTTTGGGGCAAGCTAATCTGGAACTACTGGAGGGTAAAATTCCTAAATTAAAATACACCAAGATTTTAAACAAGCCATCTGCTAACTTCAGCTAAGCCAGGTCCATTCCTAGCCACATTGCAGACTTTGCTACCGCTTAGCCTACTTCATACTTATGCGCTGGTCTAGAAATTACTAAGATAACGTGGCTTACTAAGAAACCTCTTTTTCACCCAACAGAGTATCTTTTACCGTTCATAAAAATAAATACACTGCTGTGAGACTGATTGTTTTTACCAGATAATTAGTGAGTCTAATGTGCCCAGGAGTTGAAGAGATATCAAGACAGTAACTGTAACAACGTTTTGGTACATCCTATAATTAGTATGTAGCAGAATCAGAAGTTTGTAATCTAGCCTTAAATTCCTAGTCTATGATTAAAATAAAGACAAGTTTCCTTATTGTATATTTATGAAAATTTAAGCAATGAAGTCGTTATTACGAATAGGAAAGAAATTGCTTTGAGGTGTGTATGTGTGTGTGCTGTTTTACAGTTTCTTGTTTCCTGCCTTCCCTTTCTGTTTTAGAACGGAGAAAGAGGAACATTTTCAACGTTTAAGCGACATGGAGAAAATGGGGGATTTGAATTAGGGCTGAAAGAAGGACAGCGATATTACTGCTTTTTAGGTCCAGAACGTGTGACAGTTAGTCATGACACATCAAGACACACTTAAACAACCTGCTAAATACAAAGTTGTTTGTATGTTAAAAAAGAGTAGTAACATACAGTATTACATTTATATGTCTCCTAATAATTATTCTGACATTTCTATGGCATTTATTTCTGATTCTTCATCTTTTTAGACAGTAACCATGTATTTTCACAGCAAATATCCTACTTGTTCATCATCTGATTTCTCATATTTGGAATATTTTCTTTTAACCTAATTCTCTACATTGGTTTTACATTCTCCCATATTATAATGAAGTTACATAATGGTCTGCATAAGAAGCTAGCTATTTCATGGATTCTACTCACCTGTTGGTTTGTCATTGCGATTGCTGTGCTGGAGGCCTGTGCTGGTAGAAAGGTCCTCTGGGACAGGCATGGCTTCTTCTTGGTCTTCTACCCCCTCAATAGTAGTAGGGCTGTCCCTCCCTAATACAATACAACATTGATATTTGTGGCATTTAGCAGATCCTCTTATCTGCTATTATTACAAAATAACTATGTTGACAGAGTTTACACAGTACATTTCACAGGTTTTACTACCACCTCAAATCATAAAAAGTCATCCAGGGGTGAACACCTGGAGCAGTGTGTTGCCACCATTAAGCCGCATGTGGAACAGTTGGGGGTTGACGCGTTGCTCAACGGCACTTCAGCCATGACTTGCCTAGAGTGGGGATCGAACTTTTCGTCCCCAGCCCTCTACCCTATCCATGTATCCATAGCCTACTTTATTTATTTGATAATAACGATCCATCCCTGCATTACCATGTTAGGACGGGGAAAATTAGGTCTAGTAATGAGTTAAAAAAACTAAATAACAACGTGTTTTTTCAACAGGTGTCAACATATGCTAATAATCATGATTTGGTACAAAAACAGTTTCTGGGAAAGTTTGAGTTTTTCAGGAGCAAAGATGGGTATTCAGTCTGTGTGAAAAAGTTTATGAAATATTTACAAACGTTCTTTCTCAGAGAAACATTGGAAGGAAATTGCATATGTCTTTTTCAAAAGTACACAAAAATTTTAATGATTCAGGGAATCTGGAGGAATTTCAGTGTGTAATGGGTAAAGACACAAGTCTAAACTTAACACCAATAAGTCTATGATTTTTAAGACGGCACCGCATAAAGATCCGTCATTCATCAATCGCTGATATACTGTAACTTCCTTGTAGGTGATTGTAAGTGTTAACGTATTGCTATTTGATAAACGTACATACAGGGGTTGGACAATGAAACTGAAACACCTGTCATTTTAGTGTGGGAGGTTTCATGGCTAAATTGGACAAG
>JAOUQV010000034.1:8073269-8086417 GCA_028565295.1 Aspidoras spilotus | reverse complement strand
GATGATGATGATGATGATGATGATGATTTGTAGGTTACAGATTTCACTCAAATTAAACTTCAGCAAATGCTCATTTGCACACATATTCTCCACTAAACTACATACAGTATGTACATATCATTTCACCTCTCTCTCTCTCTCTATCTCTCTTTATTTATCTCTCTATCTATCTGATTTAATTACACGTTTTAATTTTTTTTTGATGTGTGATATTTCTACAAGGTTCGCTTGTTTTTCTGGGGGAGAACTCAGACATAATCAGACAAATTTCCTAACGTGAAAAACAAAAATGCCAAGTTTTCGTTTAATACAAAACAGACAAAAACAAAGTCGAGTACTTTCTACACCCATTGAGAATAAGCGCTATTAAATTAATCGAACCTGCTGTTTCGTTTTCATTCCTGCGTGAGATTCGATACGGATTTGAAGTTCGTTAGACAGAGAAATAAGTTCTTCGATTAAGGCTAGCGTAGGCTTTGTGTTCTGTCCTATGGGAACGCATGGAAATAATTTATATATTTTTTATATAATTTAACCGACCACATTTATTATCACATACTATATTTTATAGATAAATACGTGGCTCGGTTAAAAAAAAATCGGATTAACATATAAGATACTCATTAGTACTATTTAAAACAATCGAGGACGAGTACATATTATATATGTATATATAAAATGTAATAATAAGTTATTAGAAATGGATTGTTTAACGAAATACAGCAGATAAAGGAGTGAGAGACGGGGAAAGAGAGACAGAGAGGCAGGAGAAAGTCTTGCTGTTACAGGCAGCGTGTAAAGAGCGGAAAGAGCAACAGGTGCCTTTCAGTATGTGACGCTTCCGAAAGTAAAGAACAGCATTTCTCTCAGCAAAGATTATTTAAAAAAATTAAGAAATATAACCAAAATGTATGTTTCACGCCTTCTGTGTAACGACTGCTGTGTGTTCGAGAAAAAATGAATCAAATGAGGCGGTTGGATTTAGGGACAGGATTCCACTCTGGAAAATCAAATGGAAAGTATTGCATATCCATAACTCATATCTAAAATCCATCTAAATCTCAAAACTAGCTCTTATTTTGTTACAAATAAAAATAGAGATTGTTAAATAACACGTAAGCTTTGTAGCACTACACGCTGTAAGAGACTGGGAGTGAAGCACACCTGCTGCCTATAGCTGCTCTGGGACTAAAGTTATCCACTATGCCCGCTCTTTTTTTGTTCTTCCACCTGAACTTTATTTCGACTTTGACCCCGATATGGCGCATCTGAGAATGTGTGTCTTGGGAGTGTGTGAAAGCGCGGTGGGTTTAAGGCGCATACCTGTTAGTCCTGGGCTCGGGTGCAGTATGAAGTTGTTCCAGGCGCGCAACGCTCCATGTGGCGCAGTCCGAGGCGGCGCGCCGGCGCTGGGGATGCGCGGTCCCTCCCCTCCTCCCCAGTGCACTTCCTCCTTCCAGCCCAGCATGCCTCACGCTTCTGCGATCAGCCGCAACCCTCCGCAAGCTATTTATTTCCCGCAGGCCCCGCAGCTCACTTCAAGCCCCTGGCACCTCGATCTGCGTCCTGCCAGTCAACGAGGACGCCCAGTAGAGATGCGCTGGCAGCCATGCATGAGATGGGATGAGCAGAGAGGACACTTCATGCTTTATTCATTTCATTATTCTCACTAGGGACAGAAATAGCTAGAGAGAGTGCACCAAGGGTCACGTCTTGTTACCTGATTTTACTAACAATGCTGGTCAGAATCAGAACATTCTGATTCTGTATCATATTCTATAAACTTTCATATATATTTTTTACAGAAAAATTCTGGAACATATAAAATAACATTTTGTGACCTAACAATCACATAAACTGGTATTTTTATTGCTTCCCCTCTATAGTATTGTCCTGCATGTTCACACACACTAGGTTTGCCAACCGTCCCGTATTGTCCGGGACATCACAATTTACCCCCCTCCCCCCATTAACAAGCGAACACTGGTGTCCCTGTTTTTAATTGCTCAAAGTTGGCAACCCTAACGCGCACACACACACGTACACACAATAATACCTGGGTTCTGGGCTTATCTGTATTCCTAAATTCAGTTCGGTTGTGTCATTTGCAGGTTGCTTCTAGAGTTGTTGTCTTTCGGCTTTTCCATGCTACCAAGGGTCGCCACAGCGATTCACTCACATTGCCGAACTGGCACATGTTTAAGCCTAGTTTTCCGTATTAAAAATAAAAACATTTTTAATTATTGGCCATAGTGAACAAAGGAATTCATCTGGCAATTTACTCTCAGTGAATCTAACCACATGACCTATTTCACCCACTGAGTTTATTAAAGCTTACACGCTACTTATATGACAATTTAGTTTAACCACTGTTAGAAAATTATTCTTATTTTATATAATACTATATAATACATGATAATTAAATCATATGAAATCATGTATATTAAAATCAAATATATTTTTATTTATGTATGATATAAACACATTTTAATAGTGAACCAACATTCCCTGAAGGTATCACTACAAAAAAGTAAATTAAGTTTTAAAACAAAACAAAAAAAAAAGAAATACGAGAAACTGAAATAACAATCAGAAGAAATTTGCATATTTATATGTTTATTGTGCTTATTATTATTAATCAATTAAAGAAATCTAGAGGAACTGCACTTTTATTTAAGCGTTTCATAATGTCCCAGCTTTTTCTGATCGGGGGTTTTATTATGCACTGATGTTTTCTGCTACAAATTATTAATTGAGGTATCATTTTGCATTAATATTTCTAAAGGTTATCAGTAAATAATGAGAATTGGAGCAAATCTGGTTAAATAAACTTGTGTTTTTGGGTATATTGTAAATGATTTTTCCAGCACATTGCTTCATGGCTACATTGGAAGGTTTTAAGGCTGTTCGAGAATTCTAACTTTCTCTCCCAGGATCCTAAAGTTTTACCCTCCCAGGTTGCTGCTTGAGCTGCTAAGTCATGTGTAGTAGGACGCTGCTCTTATCTCCTGTCTGCCAGGGGGGCTTTCACAGGCAGTTGGTCTGAGTGAGTGAGGAAACATGGATGATATTGGCCTGCTGCTGCCAGATTACCTGCTCTATAGGTTGAATGGATGATTGCAGACAGTGTTGATAGCACTGGGAATGACAGTGGAGATCATGGTTTTATCTTAGGTGTGGTGTATGTCCACTCCATAGGCCAGAGGCCAGGCAGAGGGAATGCAAACGGGGGCATGACTCAGCAAACTGTTCTCCGGCTCCAATCAACACTACCAGAGCTGAACAGGGGCTATTAAACAGAAAGATACCAACCATTCCCACTGACTAAGCATAAATGTTTCTGTTGTCAGGAGCATGGGAGGACATCAGGACATCAATATGACTAATGCCTATATTAGATGGACAGTTATGTAGCTTATATTATTCTGTATGTATACTAATTGGTTGATTTATATTGTTGTTGATTATTATTATTATTATTATTATTATTATTATTATTATTATTATTATTATTATTATTATTATTATCTGAACAGTTGTTCACTTTAGCACAAACACTAAAGTTGCAAAAATATATTTGCTTCTGTAAACATTTCACCAATATTATATGTTCTGAAACATGCACACAGATTATGCATAACATTTCATCAGATTCACCATCGACTTATGTTGGGGTTAAAACTCATTAGCTCAAGTATATGAGGACCTATTATAAATGGACTGTTAGAAGTGAGAAGTCCATTGTTATTTCATGGATCTTTAAGCAGCCCATAATTTAGACGCTTAAACAACTTGTAATCCATAATTGATTTAGCTGTATAACTTTGAGGTGTGTGAGATTGGTAATCACATTAATAGTCAAATTTATTTAAAATCTTAATCTGGAGTTCTTTGGGAATACATTATGCAGCAAGATGTCAAAGTAAATTAAATTCCCTTGTGCTCACTAAAGTGTCAATTTCCTTATGGTAATCATCTGCTGGAATGGATGTGTCAGAAGAAGGAGTCAGGCATGCCTGACATTTACCCTCTTTATTGAGAATTGACGGGGAAAAAAGCATGAGGAGGCAGAGAAATTAATCTTTCGCACGAGTGAATATGGAAAAGCGCTTAAAAGATTGTTGAAGAATCAGCCATTATGTTTGTGACCCCAACATGAAAATTAAGCCAGTGATAGCAAGTCGACTAAGGAGGATGATATAGGCTGAGAGGAACTTTTTTTATTAATGTGACTGATGCCACAGAATAATATCATGCCCAAGAAAATGAAAGGGCTGGGCTAGATTAGGAGGTAAGACACTGACAAGATTCTACTGAATGGAAAATTCTCATAAGACTTATGGATAGTATGCTGCAAATATTATTTTTAAGATGTATGTTTATTAAATACCTTTACATATACTATAGGATCAAAGTCACCCTGTGTAGCTTATTTGGTTGAGAGTGCTGCTGGAAAACATTAGGAGCATGAGTAACTGTGGTTTGACTACCTTACGCTGTATCATCTGACAAGAGATTGGGATTATCAGACATTGTATCGGTATCTCACAGAGAACATCTGTGAAACCATTTCAAAGCAGTGAGGGCATATGACATAGTTTAAAAAAAAAAAAATCAAGAATGAATGAATGTTTCTGGACACCAATATACTGTATGTGTGAATTTAAAAGAATACATTTAAATAAATTAGATAATAAAACTGTAATTATGTCACATTTTTGTCTGTTTCCAATTACGGTAGCCACAAAGGCTCAATCTACTGCATGACTGATAGGAACGATATTACAATCCCAACCTCTTATTCAATCCAGTGTACTAATGTTCCTGGCTTTTTTTCCAGCAGCTCACGCTAACCCACTGAGCTATCGAGGCTGCTACTTAAAAACTATAAATCTGAATTGAAAATTCATTTGTGGTATAATATTTTGTAGCAAGAACACTTGCACTCATACAGCATCCTAGGCAATAGAGACTTTTGGGTAATGTCTGTGTTTTCCTCAAATAGTGAGACAAGTACACAGTCAAAATAAATCACACATTTTGTTTTGACCAGGCTTGTACTATTCATGCTGTAAACATCAAATATACTCACTTAATATACACCTCAGCATAGGAGATAGAGTACAGCACATAAGAAAATTGTCTCCCAAGACTACAAAATATCATGAAAACCACTGATATTTAGAATACCATTGGTATTTTCATCGAATAGATACGGTTTATGAATTATGTGAAGGTCAAAGCAAAGAGAAACAATATGCATTTAAATGTAAATTATTGCATTTGTTGTTAAGGGAATTATTGGATATTGTACAGGTTCCCAATCAATACCCACTGTCCTACACATAGTAGTGCTTTACTTCCACAATATTTCCTCTTCACCTGAAAAGGGTATATTATCTGATTACTTAAAAATAAATCCGTTAAATTCTTCCGCTTAATCCACACAGGATCACAGACCAGCCGGTGCCCACCTGGAAACTCATGAGCGCAAGGGTAGAAACAATACAATACACACACAGTTATACACACTAATGGCCACTGATAATAATAATAATAATAATAATGAATGAATGAATAAATGAATAATAATAATAAGAAGAAGAAGAAGAAGAAGAAGAAGAAAAATTAGCTTTTAGTCATTACTTTACATTTTAATGGGATAATGAATCTTTAAAATATAACTAGGTGCCAAGCATACAGTATATTATAATCAAGATTTTCTCCATAAAATTGTATTTTACAAATAAACTAGTAGCAGTGAAATAGTACACTACAAACACTGCTTGCGTTTAACACTTTATATAATTTCTTTCTTTACTTTCATAACAGTAAATTTTATGCCACTCTATGATCTATAGTTTTAAATTAATATGGTCAAAGCATTGCATAATAATAATATTATTTATTATTAAATAATATTTTATATGGTCTAATTTTGCATGATTAAATATATTTCTTTTATAGAACACCACACATGCTGCAGTATTGTAATTTATTGCCATTCCACCCTACTTTGTCTTTTGACTTATTGCCATTACACTTTCTTTTTTTTGTCTTTTGGCTTTTCCCTGCCACCAGTGGTCAACACAGCGAGTCACTTTATGCTGAATGCCTTTCTGACGCAGCCATTACCCTCCAATTCACTTAGCATGCATGTCTTTGGACTATGGGGAGAGGAAATCCATGCGAACATGCAGGGAACATGCAAACTATCAGGTTGCCCCATACGGGGATCAAGTTGCTGTGAGGCGTGATTTAATTAAATCTGCAAAGAAAATTACAGTTTTAGATTAATTTCTCTTTTTAATACATTAAATGTACCAAAGTGCCACATGTTACAAGAATATTCAGATAAGCCGATGATATTATGGATTGTAGATGATGAAATCCCTAAATTCCTTGACAATTTACATTAACAAACATTGTTCTCAAACTGTTGGACTCTTGCTCACGCAGTTGTACACAAAGTGGTGAACCTTGCCCTATCCTTGCCTGTGAACGACTGAGCCTTTCTGGGATGCTCCCTTTATTCTGACACTCACATGTTTCCAATTAACTTGTTCACCTGTGGAATGTTACAAACAGGTGTTTTTTGAGCATTCCTCAACTTTCCCAGTCTTCCCCTGCCCCTGTCCGAAATCTTTATGAACGTGTAGCAGGCATCAAATTCATAGTGAGTTATATGAAAAATGAAGTTTATTCATTTGAACATAAAATATCTTGTCTTTGTAGTGTATTCAATTAAATATGGGTTGAAAAGGATTTGCAAATCATCTTATTCTGTTCTAATTTATGTTTTAAACAATGTCCCAGCTTCATTGTAATTAGAGTTTTAGAACTCCTGTCAGAAAGATAAAGATAAACTAAGACATACAGAGATATATGCTAAGAGAAGAGGGGTATGAAGTTCAGCGGTACCTGGGATGCATCTGAGAAAGGAAAGGTTCAGGAGACTAAGGGTCTTCTACCACTGAATCGCAAAAAGAAAAATGCTCAATAGGAAGAAGACAGTTTTCTGACAGTCTAGTACTTTGCTCAGTATGTGTAGTGCTTTAAGAAAAAAAGAGAAAGGTATTTGCCTGGACAGTGTATTCTAACTAATACAACAAAACCAACACAATACAATAAAACCAATTGAATAAGAAAAATGCAGGCATTTGAAAATTGGCAAGGCAAAATAAAGACAGCATTTTAAGGAAATATTTTATCTTATATTGGCAATTTTTATTTTTAATTTATTGTAAACCGTTATTAAAACCCAAACTTTCACTAAATATTAAAGCAACCTCACTGATTCTGGCAGATTTTGACTTTTTAAAAAATATTTTTTATGTTAATTAAATCTTAGCTTATAATGGCTTAAAAAATAGTGCACGGAAAAAGTGCAAATGAGACACAACAATGAGGCCCCTCTAACCAAAACCAAGCCAGTAAAATGCCTATGGCCCCAGTGTGAATGTGTTATCACTTAACCACATCTCCATCTCTGGACATGGTGTGGACAGGGCTGTTCCCTCTATGTCTGTACTCTGTATAACTAACAAACAGAAACAGCAAGCAAAGCAAACTGCTGAAGTGTAAGGGCATCAGTAATAGCACCTAAGACTACTAACTAAAATTAGTAACAGGGCCTCTTTCCGTCACATGCTACAATAGTTTATACTGAATAAAGCATTCTGTTATACTATAAGTTGTAAGGAATTAGGTAAAGTAAAAGGTTTTTATGTTTTAAAACCCATATTAACCTTAATAGTTAAAACTTTGGTTAAAACCTTCCTCATTTAGATTAAGATATGTTTCAGTGTGTTAACTGAGTGCAATCCTGAGGGGTTTGTAGCACAGCAATGAAGGGGGGAACAGGAAACCAGCACGTTCCTATTTCCTGTCAACAGGTGAAGCTACATTGCCTTTTTTCTTTTATTTGCCAACCACAGCTCTTGGGGTGTAGTCTTTAAAAAACATATTTTTAACAAATAGCAGATATTTCTTCGTGACTTACCTACTGATGTATAAACACCTGAGAACTAATGAAACAGCAACAAAGTTTTGTGGCATTGTTGCAACATTTTATTATTGCAAATGATTGAGTAAATTTACTGAGGAAGTCACAATATGTAAAAAAAAGGCTTTAGAGAACAATATGCACACACACAAACACACATGCAAATAGAACACAAAGATCAATTGCAACACACTGAAATATGACCTAAAGTGAGTCAAGGGAAATTATGCTAATAATGCAGGTAATTATTCTAAATGTATGTATTTAGATGCATTTAGAAATACAGACAGGTTTTCCTGAAGAACAATTTATTTATTTCTTCCGTTTCTGTGCGTCGACACTATGAATAAATTGGAGGTGCATCCATTTTAGGTAGAAGGAAAGGATTGCCTGGTGAAACAGTGGTGACCAATCTTGCAAGTGGAGCCTGCCGATTAAACAATGATGGTGCTGACCTTCTCCTACAAATGACACAGATCACACATACATCATTATGGTCAGAACTGCAGAAAGATGGAGATGAATAGTAAAAGATCATTCCTTTTATTTTTAGGAATAACAGTGTAATAATCATCTGTACGGCAAGTGACATGAAGCCATCTTCCATGTCCAAATATAACACTGAAAACATTATATTGTTTTGAGTCAAAACTGAATTAGTTACAATTTAAGAAGCAAAAACACTTGTTATAAGCGGAAGAGCTCAAGGTGCTAACTGGTCCTGTTTCTGCTATAAGGGAAAGCTGGGAGGGCTGCTTTATCAAAAGAGGAAACAGATTTCAGAAAACAAGTCGCTTCGGGAAAATGGATCTGGGTCTACCCGAAAAACCACTATTACCACCAGCAGCTAGAACAGTTCAGCTCTGGATATGGCCATCTGTGGAAGGCTTCTCCAGAAGTCGGTAAACCAGCTCTTCTGAGACACAGTTAGGAAACACGTTTTCAAAAAAAACAGTCCCTGCGTGAGGTGTTTGGTTTTCCTCTAGTGCCTCTTGTACATATTGCCTCCTCCTTCTTCCTCTCTGCTCAAGCTGCACATGGCTCAATCCTACTCATTCTGAAAGCAGAGGACGTTTTACAGTTGGTGCTGACACTGAAAGGGAGGGAAACTGTTGACCTGACCTACCCCAAGTGTGGGGCATTCTTTAACATTAATGCTCACAGTGGTACTTTTTACAGTTCCTCATTTTCATGATTTACAAGTTCCTTTTCCATCTATCTTCATCTCCTTATTCCACACATTTGAATGTGCTTTGGGGAGTGGTGTTATTTTCAACCCTAGCACTTAAATCATTTTTTGGTGCCTTAAATCTACAGTGTCGCATCTCAGACCTCTGCAAACATGAAGGTGATGCATGAGTCAAGAACAGTATAAACCAGCCACAGAATCACTGTCTAAAAAGCAAGGAATATGGAGTTGTGTTATACAAAGTCCAACAACTGTAGATGTCACAGTGGGATGACTAGTGACTGCCCACTACAGTTCCTCTATGTGAGGGGTTTAGCTGGAGACCTTCTTAATTCTGTAAATTAGTTTACCTTCTCCGTTTATTTCTGACCATAATCGTGTACATTGCATATTATAATAACACGATTCCAAACACGATTCCAAAATAGTTGGGACAAAGTACAAACTGTACCGTTAAATAAAAACGGAATGCAATAATTTAAAAATGTCAAAAACTCCAAATAGAACATAGACAACATATGAAATATCAAAAGTGAGACATTTTGAAATGCCATGCCTAATACTGGCTCATTTGAAATTTTGTGACAGCAACACATCCCAAAAAATTAGGGACAAAAGAGGCTAGATAAGTTAAAGGTACAAACAATTGCAACTCATTAGGTCAATTGGCAATAGGTCATTAACATGACTGGTTATAAAAAGAGCATCTTGGAGTGGAAGCGGCTCTCAGAAATAAAGATGGGAAGAGGATCCCAATCCCCCGAATTATGCGCAAATAGTGGAGCGATATCAGAAAGGAGTTCGACAGTGTAAAATTACAAAGAGTTTGAACATATAATCATCTAAAGTGTGAAAGAATCTCTGTGCGTATGGGTCAAGGCTGGAAAACCATACTGGGTGCCCGTAATCTTCGGGCACTTAGACAGCACTGCATCACATACAGGCATGCTTCTGTATACAAAATGGACTCAGGAATATTTCCAGAGATCATTATCTGTGAACGCAATTCACCGTGCCATCCGCCGTTGCCAGCTGTGTGCCTGGCATGGGCAGCTTACACATCTGAAAGGACACCATCAATGCTGAAAGATATATTCAGGTTCTAAAGCAACATATGCTCCCATCCAGACTCTTTCAGGCAAGACCTCTTATTTTCCAACATGGCAATGCCAAACCATATACTGGATCAAATATCATGGCTGCGTAGAAGAAGAGTCTGGGCACTGAACTTAAACCAATAAAAATAAAATTGCACATCATATAATAGATAATATGACAAAAAGACCTAAGACAGTTGAACAACTAGAATCCTACATTAGACAAGAATGGGTCGACCTCAACTTGAGCAACTTGTCTCCTCAGTCCCCAGACGTTTACAGACTGTTGTAAAGAAAAAAGGCGATGTCTCACAGTAGTAAACATGGCCTTGTCCCAACTTTTTTGAGATGTGTTGTCACGAAATTTAAAATCACTTAATTTATTTTTTTTAAATGACACATATTGTCAGTTTAAACATTTGATATCTCATCTATGTTCTATTCTCAATAAAATATTTAATTTTGTAACTTCCACATCATTGCATTCAATTTTTATTTACATGTACGTTGTCCCAACTTTTTTGAAATTGGGTTTGTATGAATATAACTTTGAATATAATTATTTCTGTGGTTTAAACTAATCAGTCTAATATTAAACGTTTTATAAATATATCGTGAGCTGTGCTTCCCACCACTGGACATTCTACAAATCATATATGCCCTGGGTTTGCTTTAAGTACCCCACTTTAACAACTATAAATGTAGATGTAAGAGACCCTGAAGACATCCAAACAGCTTCAAATGGGAATGGACACTTTCACAGAGCATAAAAAATTCTTAAATATCCCATGCATTCAGTTATATCAGTTAGTTATATCAGATCGATGAAGCCTAAATAAGAAAGAGGAAACACAGAGAAACTAGATCATGCCAGGTAGATGATATATGAATAAACGTCAGTCAGTGTCAGTCAGTGATCTCCTGCATTACTTTAAGTTACAGCCTGATAACTTTGAAATCTGACACAGGTGCAACATAACCTTAAAAGTATATATTGTGTAAGCCCTCTCAGGAAGCAGTATGAATAATTCTGCATTGCTGCCACCTGCTGATAATACTGTGTACACTTGCTGGGATGTGTTCAAGACACAACACACTGAAGGTTTGACAGGTTTTGAAATTAAATGTAACTAATTTTGGCGATCTATTTAATGTTGTTTGCAATACAAAAATACCTGAATAATGCCATGTCCTGCAAAGCCTGCAAAATTGTACAAACTATACAGAGTAATTATTTATCTAATTTAAATATAACTATAATTAATCATGATCATGACACATACAATCATAATGACTGAGTAAAAAAAATAGGTCATGAATACATCTCTATTTATTAATGTTACTCATAAACCAAGTAACTTCACTACTTTATAAAATATATACTCTCTATAGAATTTTTATTCCAATGTTATCACGAGACAAACTACCGGAGCTGGTGTCTTGTACATAGAAACTATGGTCTAAGGCAGAAGTTTGGAGCAAGTGGACTCTTGCACGTTTTTGAGATGTAGAGTAACAAATGCTGCGGATTGTGCCAGTGAAGTGAAGTCAAGACTGACAATGGGCATGGTGGTGATGTAACAAAGATATAAAGAAAAAAATCAATTAGAACCAACACAAAGCTATAACTTATGAAAGCCTTGGTCTGAGCAGTAGCCAAATATATATGCAAAGCCTGGACAGAAAGCAGAAGAAAGACGTATTTAGGCTTTTGAGAACGAGTGACTGCTAAAGTTGTCGATGACCTTGATAGACGAAGATAATAAGCACTAAGCAAGTCTACAAAATAGCATCACAGAAAAGGAGTTACTGTACAGCATCAAATCCCGCAAGCTATGTTACTATGGTCATGTGATGAGGCTCCCACATGACAGCGTTAAAGTCATAAAGTGATCCATTTTTGCCACTATGCTTGCACACAGTGGAATTTGTCCTCCGCATTTAACCCATCCGTGCAGTGAAACACACATATACACACACTGGTAAAGTGAGCACACATGCCCGAAGTGGTGAGCAGCTCTGCACAGCGCCCGAGAGCAACACGGGGTTAGGTGCCTTGCCCAAGGACACTTCAGCTGTGACTTGGCGTTAATAGGAATCGAATTTGGTCGCAAGGCTGGTTCCTTAACCACTAGCCTACAACTTCCCCTACAAGCCTACAACTGCCCCTACAAGTCTACAACTGCCCGTTGAAGCATTGAAGGAAGTGTAATGACAGGAGGCAGTTAGAAGATGTGGAAGACCAAAAATAACCTAGATGAACAACATAACAATGTTGACTGGATTACCAGGGGACATACTATAACAAGCAACACAAGTTAGTGGGCATTGGAGAAAGGTGACTCATTAATGCAGCCAACCAGTACATTGGTAAATAGCATGACATGACATGAAATCATTTACCATTACTTAAGTTGATTTTCCATTTTATATAATTTGCTTTTAAGGTGGCACTGGGGTTGCTCTGGTGATAAACAGAGTAACAGATAATGTCAGACAGGAAGAAGAAGTAGCTTTTAAGGTGGTGCAGTGGTTAGTGCTGCAGCCTCACAGCAAGAGGATCTGGGTTTGAGTCCCGGGTAGGGTGACTCAGGAAATTTTTGTGTGGAGTTTATGTTCATGCGAGTTTGCTCCGGTTTCCTTCCGCATTCCAAAGACATGCATGATAGGTTAATTGGTGTCTCTAAATTTCCCATTAGTGTGTGAGTGTGTGTGCTCTACGATCAAATGGCGACCTGTCTAGGGTTATCCTGCCCTTGCAGCCAGAGTTGCCAGGTGGGCACCGGCTTCCCCCGTGACCCCAGAACTATGAATAAGCGGGTATAAAAAATAAATACTGACTGCAAACTGCAACAAA
>JAOUQV010000034.1:8058793-8069346 GCA_028565295.1 Aspidoras spilotus | reverse complement strand
CTAACAATAATATATAACATTTAGCATAATAATAGAGTGAATGGGCAGTCGGAGGGAATCCAGCGGGCGCAGGGTTGAAGACATCTCCTGGTTCCTCCACCATATTCGGTGTAGCTCATCCGAAAAAGTGGAGAAGAAAGAGAGGATAAAAAAGAGAAAAGGAATTAAAAAAAGAGAGAAAGGGAAAAAGAATAAATACAGTTAGACACAAATGGACAATTCAAACACAAGTTGTGCAGAGAGCAAGTAGAAACTTCTGCAGACTAGCGCGATGGCAGCAGAACTACAGGGTAGAACCAGGAGGTGACACAGACATGAGGGAGCCCTGGGACATAAAGCAGCCAGCCATTTCAACAAACTTGAGTGATCTCGTGGGAGTGGCCAGGTGACAGCATCCATACATCCCTGTTTACCAAAACACTCTATGACCATGAACCCTCCAGCTCTGAGCCCTGAACTATCGGGGACTATGAAGGATATGCTTGACTAAATAAATTAAGTTTTTAGCCTAAACTTGACTGAGATTGTGTCTGAGTCCTGAACACTAACTGGAAGACTATTCCATAAATGTAGGGAGGAGAATGATCTGCCCCCTGCTGTAGTCCTCATAATACAAGGTGTTAGCAAATAGCCTGCACCTTTTGATCAAAGTGGGCGTGGTGGATCATAAGAAACTAGAAGTTCACTAAGATACTGTGGCGCAAGACCGTTAACTGTTTTGTAAGCGAGCAAAAGTAACTTATAATAATACGAAATTTGACCGGTAGCCAGTTCAGTGTGGATAAGACAAGGGTGATGTGCTCATATTTCTGCGTATCAAGAAATATGATCCTAGCAAGGATTCTGGCCTCTGCATTCTAGACTAACTGTAGTTTGTTTATGCACCTACTAAAATTAAAAATGCATTGCTGTCCAAACGCTTGCCCAAATAAAAAAACATCAATGTATACATTTTGCAGATTTAAAGATTAATACACACAGTGGGATTTCAGCTTCCTTTCCACCACTGTAAAACAGATAGCCCCATGACATTCTGTATGGCTGATCTAAAACTTGCAATTGTGCTGGAATATTATGGTGTGAGCCACTGTGACCTTTAAAATGAAAATGCATTCCCCCCCCTGTAAATGACACACACATATGCCATTTTAATTGTATCTGACACTTAGATGTAGAAAGCATGGGTCCTTATTTCACAGCAGACTGATATGCACCATGCCTGGATTTGAGTTTTTTTAGCCTCTACAAAAGCATTTGTATAGAGATAAGTGCTTCATGCTTATTAGTGGATTAGCAGGTGCATCAGCCTGCACGGACCTTTAGTTAATGCTGTCAAAATAACAGTGAAGTGTTTTTATGATAATTTCAGTCCAAGTTCCTAAGTAGAAAGCAGGTTGGCTATCATTGCTATTTCATCACAAACATCTACATTAATCTAATCTAATTATATACTCTCATTAAATACTCTCTGTTTAGCTGTTGCTCTGGAGAGGATGATCATGATTTATAGAGCCAACATGTTGGCTTTCTATAAAAAAGTATACAGAAAAAAACATAGAATTAGTAAAATGACGGAAAATAAACATCACTACAACAACAGCTCTACATTATTCACACCAGTAAAAAATTTACTGTACATGTCCCTAACCCTTATCCTAAGTACCAAAGCAGAAATGAGACAGCACTGAAAAGAGAATGACATTAGATACTATTTGGTACATTCAGGGATGAGCTTCATTTCATTATGCTTCAGAAATAATCGAGATAAAGAAAACAGGAGAAGCTCTTTTATACCTCATAATAGCTTCGGCTCTTGAAGAGAGCCCAAAGCACAGCAAATGAACACTGCAGTCAGAATCACAGCAAAAGATTCCCCCTTTAATGCAGTCTTTCAGCACACATGCATTATGAATGCAGCTAAATGAATTTGCTTTATGGTGCTGGAAGAAATTTTTGGTCTTCTTTTTTTGATGATGCGGAGCTTTGGGAGACGAGCCCTGTTTTTGCTAAAGGTCTAATTAAATAAGCATTTAAATGAATAATTAAAATTGACATGTTGCTCTCAGTGTTTATTAAGGGGTAAAGACAGTTAGCATGCACAGATTAAATAAACGTAATGTTCATCAAAATATAATTAAATTTATAGTAAATTTGGAATAATTTTGAATACATAAGAGGAAATATTACACCAAAGCACACTGTTACTCTTTGTGGTAATGTGTATTGGATACAATAGACACGTATTCCCAAATACTGTCCAGGTGTATATAAATATTCCAATCATGACCTGTATATAATGCTTACGGCACTCATGATAAACCCAGACGATAAACTGCCATGAATATTTTTCATCAAAAGCTCATTTGAAAACATGAGTTCATCTAATCCCTCAGCATTGTGGCCTCTATGCCTGCCATTCCACAGTGTGAAGGGCTCTCAGCTCTTACTCTGCCTGTTTACTGCAACCTGCTTGGCTTTACGGTGACCCCAGTGTCTAAGCTCTTCTAGAAGAACGCCTGTTTCCCCGTGTGTTGCCAAGGCAATGGCCTGCACGGTGCAGGATTGCCAATACAGAGTACACAGTAGGGTAATAGGCACAAGTCTGTGCTATTAACATGCTTCTACAGCCCCATGCTGTGAGCTCCTGATATGTTACACAAGGAAATCATGTTCTGCTTGTGTGGTCACTGACTTTTTTTGTGGTTGTGGAACATTATTTATAACAATATTTTTTTCATCCTTCCCCGACAGACATTTTGAAAACTGCTCTGCAGTTAAATACATGAAGGAAGATGTTTAATGTCAAATCTTGTACTTAATGACAGCCCATGTGTGACTAAAGCACAGCTTGCATTCTCGACATGATTGGGTGAGTGTGTCTGCACCTTCATGCAAATGTTCTTTGATATTCATGAACAACTGCTGTAGTGGAGGTTACCAATAGCACTCACTTTGATCTCAACCCCATGGCACTTCCTCAAGTATCTTTCAGCGTACCACCCAAGCAACACAGCCCAGGGACTGCACATAATGCTTCATCCAACAGTAGTTAAAAAAACCTAAACCTCATCTCTTCATAAGTAAAAAATGGAGACATTCCCTGGACTGCTATCAAATCTCTTTGTACATTTTATGCCCTAACATCCACGAAAAACCTATGATTTACTAGGTGTATATAATGTAGTGTGCAACGCCAAGATAAAAGACCTAAACTGTGTTTTGCTAGGGTTTTATATACATTAACTTGAAAATGCCACAGAAGAAAAAAGAATATGTTATAATAGCCAGTGCAAAATGCTCAATATACTGCATATATCCACTTTGATTTGCAGAGTTTCTGTGATACCTGATATATGATGCTGCCCCACTGGGTAAAAAATGGTGAGCTTTTACTAGGCACATGTTTATGATTACTGGCATCCGGTTTATGTACTGATTCTATTCAGTGTCCTCCCATCAAGCCTGTGATTTAGAATGAAGATGACACCACTAATTTCTTTTTTTCTTAAACAGCCATTATTATTTGATTTAGAAGAAACTACATTTTTTATAGAAACCTGGATTGAGTACTCTTGTTCTTATAACCTGACCAAATCAGTGTCAGACAGATGATGATGGCCTATTAATGGTTCACATTAAGAAATCACACTGACTTTTACCAAGCCATAAAAAAGCAAAAAGAAGTTAGATGGCACACAGCCGATCCTTTTTTAAGAGGGCAGAGCAACTTAAAGCTGCTTTACAAGACAACCATCCTGTAGTGTGAGAGTGCAACAATTTGATTTTATCTTAATTCTGATGTGCATACATTTCAGGAATGTTTTAACATTTGCCAACCTATTACACCATATCTCTTCCAGACACTTGCAGCAAGTGCTACAAATGTGACTAGACACACCAAGCATCAGGAAATATAAACATATAGCAATGTTTTACAGATAAATCCGGTAACATTAAATAAAAAATGACAGAAGGTGTAATGCAATCAACAATTTATGAAAGTTATCAAATTTAGTTTCACTGTGCAGCAACTAGTGATAACATTGCAGGAGAATTCATTCCCTATCCTGTTCCTTATATGTAGTCTAATCTATGGTTGCCATCTGGTTTCATTAGCATAACTTCTTTGTCTTCATTGTGGTAGCATACATTTGAATTTTTATGGATTTGTAACAACATAATCTGCATTTTCAGACTTAATTAAGCTTATTTTCTGACAAATCCCAGCTCTTGCTTAGTGACTGATCAGTTGAGCCATTATCTAGGATATATCTAGGATATATACACTAGTATTGGCTGTGTGGCAGTATTATTTGTAACGGATCGCAATACAGAAGCGAGTATTAGTCTGAATGTGGATAAACATTTTCCCATAAAAAGTGTCTTTGTAATAACTAAGTTCCGATATTGTTGACAGTGTGTTATTCTGAATCAAAATAGTAAAGATACATTCCGTTTTTTTTTTTTGTAAAAGGTAAAATTATCCAAAAAAACCCAAACGTCTTTTTTAAGGAAAGACTTTGTTAGCCAGCACCAGCAAGGAATTATGCCTATTCTTCTGCATTGTTCAGCCAAGCTGTAACGTCGCTGTAAAAACGCAGTTTGTTCCGGGGGACATGGTGATCTCTGTGAAAGACAACCCGCTCCTGTGTAAATATAAATGGCTCATTCTAAGTTAACAAAATATTTCCAAACCCAATTCCAAAAAATTGGGAATGCTGTGTAACTATAAATATTAGTGCTGGATTTAACTTCCCGAAATCAAGATCTATAACCACAGTTTACAGCAAGCTACAAATGGAAGTCAAAGATGTATCATGCAAACAAGTAGTCATATGAATCTATACTTTAGAACAGTATATGCTTATTGGATACCGCTTTTTCCTTATAGCAAGTACGTCCCAGTTTTGATTCCGGATGGGGCCTGGTTCATTTTTGTGTGCTGAGTTTGCAAGAGATCCATGTGTTTGCAAATGTCTCATCCAGATGCTATGGACTCCTCCCACAGTCTTAAAACATGCATGCTAGTCAATGTGGAGATGCAACATTTCCTCACCTTGTCGTGTGGAATATGAATGTAAACTTGTAAAATGTGTGTGAATATAATGTTGTGATTGATATCATAACTAGTCAAGGTTGCTAAAATGACAGAGAGTACTAAACCACACATTGTATCAATAACAACAGCATGGCTTTGCAGAAGAAGAATCTAGGTACTGACCTTTCACCAATAGAAAATATTTTGCACATCATAAAACATAAATTCCGGTAAGGTACACCCAGGTCTGCTAAGCAGCAGTGTTAACTCAATAATATAATAATAATAATAATATAGTCAACCGAATGATTTTTAGTTTTAAGTCTAGTTTTACTATAGTCATTATCATAAGAATATAGTCAACCAATTCTACATTAGATTTACAAAATAAACAAAATAATACTAAACTAATTCTAAACACGGCAATATTTTTATTGAAACTGTAAAATGTCTCACTAAAATGTGTTCTCTGTGCTACTGTGAATAAATTATTGGTTTGTGCAATTTGAAAATCATTGCATTCATATTAATACTACAGTATATTGAAGTTCAAACATTAGGTCCTGAACACCCTGAAATAAAAATGATATTTTGCTAGTTCAAAATATGGTTTGACTGTACAAGATGAATCTGTACTAATAATATATAAGATAAAACATTTTTTTTTCTGTTCATATTCACCAACTTTTAGATTAGATTAGATTCAACTGTATTGTCATTGTGCAGAGTACAGGTACAGAGCCAATGAAATGCAGTTAGCATCCAATCAGAAGTGCAAAATACACTATTATTACCATTATTATTTACAATAAAGTGCATGGAATGAGACTATAGAATAATAATTACTGAATGTAATAATTACTGATTGTTGTTTGAAACCTACAGTATAGTCTACACAAAAGCAATCAATCAAAAATAATTTACAATTTGTAATTTAAGGTGGAGCACTTCTGGTTTTGCTGTTCTCAGCTGCATGTACAATAGACCGAAAAAGCACACTCGAAAATAAGGTGGTCTTGTGAAATATTGTGAAGTACCAGCAACTGTAATTCTCTGCTGTTCCAACTCATCTTAAAAGCATAAATCCTGACCACTTGAGTGCACACTGGCATTTGCTCTGCTGTGTTTGCTGCTTTAGTTTTAATATCACCCATGTTCCTGTTGGCATTTGCGTTTTAGTTTCATTGGTTCTATATCAGTGTATTCAGTATATTCTGCTCATCCAAGCCAGACTTAATAAAATCCCTCTGTAATTCACTTAGATGCCTTTTTTTAAAATAATGGCTTGACAACCGAGCACAGAGATTTAGCTGCCAAGATTGAGATGCATAGCGCCTGTTGTCATTCTGTTTTGCTGAAGAAAGCAACATGGCTAATTGTGCCATGTTAGATTAGGATCAAGAAAGAAGCACAGGGAGCCACAGTAGAGTAGAGTGTGCTATTTGAAATGGTCTCAGATAGCTCCGGCTCAATATAATGATAATAATGATTCAGCAAACTTACTAAAAAGCACTGTAATGTGTTCTGATTCTATAATACGGAGGTACACTCACTTTTATGTAACGTTTGAGCATTTTAGTTTATTTCATTACTTAAATAGTGCCAGCAGGCACAGCCCAGAAAAGTAAAAGTGCATAGACAATTTTTCATATTGCACTGATCAGACAGCATACCAGCCCCACAGGAAATGGAGTTCTTTCTATTCTGGGTGGTTTCCTGATTGAGTGCTTTTCTGCAGCCCACACTAAATTTTTTTGTACACAAATAAACTGATAGCATTGTTTTTCGTGCAAATATTTAATCATCACTGCCCTTGGGCTGGTAAAGTAGGCACTGAAACACCTGCTAGAATTAATCGCCTCGTCTCACCATCATAAATCAGGTAGAGGAACTCTGATAGTTTATTAGTGCAAGTACTGGTAACAGAACATCTCCATTTCTTAATGTTCCAAATGGATAACAGGATCAAGCCATTTTAAAAACGAATGCGTTATGCAGATATTTACGCTATTCACATTATTCCTTGTCATGCGGGGAAATGAAAAGACCTGGGTCTGAAGAAGAACTCAACTACAAAACATTTAACTTACATAATGTGACATCATGACAGATAAAAATGTTACTTAAAGATACAACAAGTAAACCTGTTGTCATATAGATGTAATATTTCAGGTTGTAAACGCTGAATAAGATGAAAATAAATGCAAAGCTCATGCATGCTACAGAGACACACTTCTTTCATGCTGTTTTTCCGAGGAACTGAGAGAGAAGGTAATTGAACAAACTGCAGGCAAGTCACTACAGTCACTTTAGGGAAGTGATTTTCACTTTGCTTATAGGACACTGGAAGAGTCGGAGGGTGAGAAAAAAGAGAGATAGACAAGGAAGATTAAGGTAAAGACTTTAAAAGAAATAGAAGAAGAAGTTGAACATAGTTTTTGATACAATACTCACCACTCTTACACACTGGGCAGCACTGGTCAGGCTCATATATGGGATCCACACACTCTGTCTGTGGGCAAGCTGACACCGAACACAAAACTTCCCCACTGGGTTCACAGCGGCATTTCTCACATGGAGAAACCTAGATACAGGAATCCACATAAACATTAGGTACAGTATGTGTACACAGCAAACTGTTACAGTTTGGACACCTGACCATCATACCATTATGTGACCATTACAAAGCCTGAGTATTATTATAAAATGTATTCACTAATGTTATAATAAACACACTCTTCTGGCTAAGCATTTGCACTAGAGTTTGGATGGCAGTAATAGCAGATACTGATGGTGAGATCTTTGAAATATTTATGTTCCTTATTTCAAGTGAAGGGAAACTGGAAATGTTACAGCAAAGAAAGACATTCTATAGACAAATCCACTAAAGTACAAGTAGATGTGTGTGTGTGTGAATGTGATGGCGGCAGGTAGAACAGTCAGGCTACAGGGAAAAGTTGCCAGAAAGGTCCAAAGTGTGGGAATAGTGTTCGCGTGCTGCTTGTACATAAATGTCCGACCTGAACCTCGGTGGCAGTATTTAGGTCTCCGCAAAATGCAGAGGTAGCGAAGATGATGAAGCGAGTCTGGGGGTTTACACCGAGTGCTTTGTAGAGCATATAATTCACTAAAAGAGTACCTTATTGTCCTTACTGCCATGCTGTGAGCCTCCGTAAAAGCCAACAGAGAGACGTAGAGCCAAAAATTATTCCAGAGAGATTCGATAAACATAGTCATAGATGAAGCCGACATCGATCAATTGAATTATGTCACTATGACACAAATCACTCCACACCAACCAGAGGGAATGATCACCTGAACTCACACTGTCGCATCAGCACGAGCAGAATCAGGACAGTGACCACGTAATCCAGAAAGTTGACGCCGGTGCAGGTCTACGCCACAGGTGAAAAGATCAGGTGTAGCAAACTTGAAGGAGCAGATACCACCCACAGAGCGAAAAATCCAGATCCAGAGTAAGCAATATGAGTAAAATTATAATTTAAAAATAACTTAAAAAGCTAAAATTTTAACAAATTTCAACGGGGGAGAAGCGGAAACCAACCGCGCCAGCGTATCTCTCGCAACCCGGAAGTGTCTGTATCAAAGTGTAGAAATTAAGTGAAAAAGAGATTACAAAGAGGATGGGATGGAATGGATGTAGAAAAGTGTCAGGTGTAACCAGCATTGCATGGTTTGGAAACAGTGGCACTGACAAAGGTACAGGAAGCAGAGATGGAAGTGACAGAGCTTATGATGTTGAGATTCTCTTTGAGAGTGACCAGGATGGACAGGATTGGGAATGAGAACAACAGAGGGACAGCACAGGTTGGAAAATTGGAATACAAAATGAGAGAGAGAAGACTGAGATGGTGAGTATATTGATAGGAGGATGTTAGAGATGGAGTTGTCAGGCAGGAGGCAGAAAGGAGATATATGAATATGGTCAATGTAGGCATGCAGGTAACAGGTATAAAAGCAGAAGATGGAGAGGACAGTGTGAAGTGGAATTTTCTAATGTCATTATTTTATTATTGTGTTCTATGTATGGTTTTCCATCCTCAAATATGGTTTGGCTTGGAGTTGGGATTTGATAACTCACTAGTTAAGACATTGGCTTGCTGATGATTGTGAGTGTGCCCACCACTGTGGATAATTTGACTGCTAAATGATTTAAATAAAATCAATGCAATGATTAGGAAAGTAAAGAACATTATCAGGGGCATGTCAGAGCAAGCAAATTGTTCTTTTAACATTTAGGTAATTCGTCTGTACACCAGACTTGTCTAGAGCATTGTGGCAACATGTGGAAGAACAAAATATGGCTGTGATGGCCATGTGTCAGAAACTCTTTTGGTGTTTTAATGTTATGTATGATGGTGTATACAGTACACAAAATCAGGGCCATAAATACATAAAGAGTACACAGTTACTATTAATTTAGTTATCTTTCATATTAAGTATATCAGAGAATAATATGGTTGAAATGACGTAATGAATATTAGCTCAGATCTATGTCGACAATCAAGCAGGGACTTCAGCAGTAAATAAAAAGAAGGAAAAGCTAAATAACCTTTGTCAAAAAAATCCAAGAAATGTGTATGCATTATTTGGGAGGGGGACTTATGGACAGATAAGATAAAAAACAACTTGTTCCATAATTAATGGAAGAAAAATGTATTTTGGGTGGAAAATATGAGTTCATGATCTTTTTGCATGGGACAGTATGTTTACCATTTGGAGTTGGCACATTGTTTTTATTGATATATGATTCAAATGAAAGATTAAAAGCTGACCAGATAACACTTTACAGTGAATATAGAAAATAACCTATTTTTAAAACATTTTAAGGCAAATAACTGGAATGTTCTCTAATGGCTGGTCAATCAACTGACCTGAGTCTAATTGCATATACATTTCACTAGCTCAAGTCAAAACGCTTCAACAACAATCAACATAAGACAGCTAAGAGCTTGCCTGGCATCGAATCAATATGGACAAAACCTAACATGAAGCAGTAACTGTAGGTTACAAACATCATGCAGTAAAATGTTGTTTGTTATAATTCTTCGTTTGAGACTAGCTACTGCAAAATGGTAATACTGGTAATACTACCAAATGGCATATGTATTTAAACTATCATAACTAATTTACTGTTAATCCACATATTTTTATACCAAAACAACCAGAAAGGAGTCCTTATTCAGACTACATTTTTGGTTCAGATTGAATATGTGAGTTTTGAGCATTTGTTGCGGTGGAATTCAGAACTGTCTCTCTAACAAAAGGCAGAATGTGCATTTTTAAAGGGGTTAGACAATGAAACTAAAACACCTTTCATTTTAGTGGCAGAGTAAGAGCACAGTTTTGCTTAAAATATTTAAATGCACACAACATTATGGGTGACATACCAGAGTTTAAATGAGGACAAATTGTTTGTGCACGTCTTGCTGGCGCATCTGTGACCAAGACAGAAAGTCTTTGTGATGTATCAAGAGCCACTTTGGGGTGTTTT
>JAOUQV010000034.1:7996311-8008816 GCA_028565295.1 Aspidoras spilotus | reverse complement strand
GAATTGACGCTGTATTGGCCGCAAAAGGAGGCCCTACACCATACTAATAAATTATTGTGGTCTAAAACCAGGTCTTTCAGTTTCATTGTCTAACCTTTGTATGTATGCATATATATATACAGTATATACAGTATATATCTGCATGTATCCATATAAATGGCCCACCCTATATATAAACGTCAGCACTTTTAGGAGACAAGCGAGTGTATACAGATTATTGATGGTGGTCCCCTGTTAGCGTGATCTCTACAACTGAGCAGTTGAGAGTTAAAGGTTGTTGTGCATGTGCACTGTTGTAGTTTGGACGCATACCCTTCGAGTGAATAATCCAGCAGTTTTACCCCTGCCTTTACCAAAATCAGCTCATGCCAGTAGACAATGCAGTACTCTTTATTCTTTCTAAGGAAAACGGCCACGTATTGCGCTGTTATTAAATAATTTGCTCGCCCATGTTAGTAATGTATTTTGTTCTAAACGTTGAGGAAAAGTCTGTTTAATACAAGTACCCGCCTCCTGAGGGAAACCAGGTGTGTCTGTGTAAAGTCCCGCCCACTTCTACCTTACATGGCTATTTGAGCCTAGTTGATTGACAGCAGGCGGCAGCTACTGAGCTGTTGAGACATGGCGGAGCTTACAGTTTGATTAGTAAACGCCAGCAGTTACGGTAGTTTCGCCCGCGCTGAAGTCGACACGGTACCGAGTAAGTGGCAAAGAAGACATTATAAAAGTGGAAGGAAATGCTGCTGTTTAGAGAATCGCGGTGGAAAGGGAAAGAAGTGGTTAGAAAGTAAGAAAGCTGGGGAAATGTAACTAGCGCTCGCTGTGTAGTGCACTCAACAGCCTTAGGCAACAAATATGGCTTCGTGTGCATTTTTGCTGAGTGTAACCAGAAACTGCTGTATAAAGCCATCGCATATCATGGCACAGTCTCTTAAATCGTACAAGTGACAGTAACAAAGGGGGAGTTCCTGCTTGGTTATCGGCGGTTCTGTTGGGTTTGAGTCGAGGTCACCGTCTCCGCCGACATAACAAGAAGCTAGCTTAGCCAGTTAGCTCTGGAACTGCGCGAAGTGCGATGGAGCCGAAGCACAAAGAGTTGTTAGAGCAGTGCCACCAGAACTTGGTGCAGTCCATCTCGGACCCGCAGAGCCTCATCGAGCTGCTCGCCAAATCCGGGAGCCTGAGCGAGCGGGACACACAAGAACTGGAGCAGAACTGCTCTTCCAGCTCCGAGAAAGTGGACCAGATGCTGAAGATGCTCATTCACAAGGAAAGCGACCATTTCCTGGCCCTGTGTGTGGCACTGGAGAAAACCTACCCTCACCTGTATTCTTCCCTGTTCAGCAACGGGGCAGCACCGACAGATCACTCCGGTAAGAGTTAGTGGGTCTCTGGATCCCTCATTACTCACACTAGGATAGGGGTGACCATGTTTGATCACACTGCAGTAGTGAAAGCAGAGCAGTGATTTCTGCTTTTCCGAGTAATCACTGCAGTCTGTGCTACAAAACCTGACACCAGTCGTCAAAAGGTGTCTATTAAAATGTAATGTTGGCTTTAAACAAACACCCGAATTACTCTAGTGCAGTATCAGCAAGCACTTCTGCATATACGCTGAAGGATCTTTGTATTGGGAAAACTTGGAAGCGGCATTTAAAGACTGGTAAAGTGGCTTTCATTGGTGGATAACGTAACACTAGGCTCTCGTTTAAGGTGTTGAGCTCATTGCATGTCAGAAGGCAACATTTACCCATTATTGGCAAACAGCATCTTGACCGACTTTGAATGAGGATGGGTAGTTAGAGGTGTGGTGCCTGTTTTTCTGAGCTGTTCTCGTACCACAGTACAGGTTTACCAAGAGTGAAGAACCCATCGACAAACATCCATCTGAAGGTCAAATGGTGGCCCGTCATGTGAGGTTCATCCTCGATGTGGTCAACCTTGATGTGAACTAGCAAAGCTTCTGCAGCAAGCAGGGCTTAACTTGCATATGGAAGATATTTGCCAACTTGTGGAGTCTGTGGCCGAATGTTTGCTTGCTGTAATTTAATTAGAAACGCAGACCAGCCTATTCTTATCCAGGTGTGACTTATCAATTGAGTGTGTAGTGTACAAGCAGAATGTGTATTTTATTTAAAAAAAATATTTTTGTTAAATTGTAATTGTAAATCTCAGGCTGCTCTAGAACATTGACCAGGATTCTTGTCCGGGTGTGTTTTTTGACATGGAATGTTTTTCTGCACATCATGTTGCATTTTTTTTTCAGTGTGTGTGCTACAAATGGTAACTCTTAGTTATGTAATGTGTTTAAGATTTTTTTTTTTTTTAAACTACTTTTTTGAGTACTGTTGCTAGAGAGAGTGTGTGTGTTTGTGTGTGTTGCGAATAATTTCTTTCAAGAGAGTTGGACCAGGATGAATCCAGCTCTGAGCAGACAGATGAAAGCCTAAGTGCTTACTTGACTCTTTGCTGGCTCACACACTCACTCGTATGATGAGTTACAGTGATCATGACCTGTTCTGAAGTCATTCTCTCAAACTGCCACTGCCGAACTTTGGCTCTTTTCCCTGCCAAAACTCTTTATATACACACACAAGCTGAGAGCAGGAGCTGTGGAGGAGGGGCAGGGTTGGTTAGTTCAAGACAGTGTGGTGGCAGTTCCAACTGCTTTCTCATGCTTTCTTGAGCTGCATATGTGGTGTAGTAAAAAAAATGGGGGAAATTCGTGCCAGTTTAAAGATGAATTGACATTTATGACCAGTGCCACCTCTAAAACTAATGTCTAGAATATTTTTTCGATGGGATCTATAGACTAGATGTCTACCCCTGGTTGGTATCTTTTACCCCTCTGTAAAAGCAGCATGAAGAAAACCATTTATTTCTGTTTTCAAACCAAGTGGTTGTTTAATTTGAAATGGTTTGTTCACAGCAGGCCGAAGGGTGACTCCTCCATGCAGTCAGACAGAGCGCTGTGCAGAGACAACAGGCTGTTTGTTTTAAGCTGAGCTACTCTAAAGTGCACAGTCAGCAGCTTACTCTGTTTATGGACCATGGGGGATGCTGGGTTGGATCTCGGTAGATCCAACTGGTGCATAGTGGGAGCTATGATGGGACAATATGTCACATTTGTGCTGGTACAGTTATGCAGTCTTACTACGCTGATTTGAGTTAAGTTTTATCTGCTGCTAAAATGTTAACTGTGTGTCCCCGTGTGGGGCGACTTGGAAACTTCTGTGTGAAGTTTGCGTGTTCTCCCCGTGTTCGCGTGGGTTTTCTCCGGGTGCTCCGATTTCCTCCCACAGTCCAAAGACATGCACGTTAGGTAAATTGGAAATGCTAAATTGTCATTGACTTGTGTATTGATATGTGACTTGTGTATGAGTATGACCGTGTTCCTGTCATTAGAATAGCCACTGGTGCAGAAGATGACGTTAATCCTTAAATAAATAAATATGTATGTATCTGTGACAAAATTGTGTACAAATATTTAGGAAATATATTTATTATCTTGGCCTATTGACATGTCATGTGATGCCCACATCCTTGTTTTGCTAGTAGCTAGAATATTAATAAAGGCTGAAATTCTTAAGCATGTGGAAGACAAAAAAAAAACTTGGTGACAGATTGTACAAATGTGCATGGTAATACGATTTAGTTGAGAAACATGATCACAGAAAACATAGTGAGATCAAACATGACTTTAGAGCAAATAAAACCAGAGGTGTGCTGTTTTAACAGCTGCTTGCATTTGTTTTGCACAAAAAAGACATTATATGTATGCTATCTTGCAGATGCTCTTTTCCAGGACGACTTAATTTATCTTTTATACAACTAAGCAGTTGGGTGTTAAGTGCCTTGCTTTAGGGCCCAAATCATGGCTGAAAAGATAGTACCAGCCTGTATTATATATTGTTTAGCAAAACAAGATGGCCCTATTAAACCTACTTTTGGTGTTTTATTACTTCCAGTTGCTAATTTTTCCCCCCAGTTAAAACCTTTCATTGCTTATTAAAAGTAGGTCCAGAAATTAGCCAAGTGATGATTTACTGTGGGTTCCACTTCAATGCAGAATGTTACCTTATAAAATATTTTGGTGCGTGTGGGGTATCTGTCTTTTGTGTGGCATCTTTGGACATGAGGGTTTTCTGATTTCTTTATATCTTTAAATGAACTGATGAATATATTGACTGATGCATTGGGCTCCTGACATCCACCCCAAGCCTGAACAACTTCATAAACTTTATAAAAAATGTAAGTAGATAAGTTTCCATTGGCCTTAATTCAGCTTGGTTCATGAAAATACCGGTTCATCATCTTTGCAGTTGAATTAATCTTCCTGATAAAATTGTTCTTCAGTCAGCCAGATTGCATCTTAAGTGATTATAGGTGTGGTGCACATGAACATATCTGCTTACAAAGCAGGATAGCATATATTTGTGTATGCTATATGCGCTCACTGTACTTGTTGGCCTGTTACAGTGGCCACTGCTGTCCCTTTAGCTTCTGTCTTGCATCCAGTTGAATATCTGAATTTAATAAAAATATCTTCTTCTCCAAATAACAGGATCTGACCTAATATAATAGTCCAACTTCTAAAATAAACATATTGCTGCTTATTAATTTTCATATTTGTTTTTAAATGTCATGTCATAGACTATCATCACTTTGGTCGGCTGCACCGATGTGCTCAGTACTGACTGAACATCCAATCTCTTGTCAGCTGTTACAGTCCATGGGGAGTCAAACGCCATTAATTAGTGCTCCTGGAGTTGCACAGGAGCGTGTGCTCTACCAACTGAGCAAGTAGTGTAGAATATTAATTGTATGATAATTTTAGAGGTTTATATTTGTTTTTTATTTAATCATAAATAGGATGGCTGTGATACGTGTGTGTGTGTGTATTCACTGAATGAAATGATCATGAATAGGTTCTTGTTGTGTTGATATGGAGACATTATCTACTATGAGTCACTGCCATCAGAAAAAGACTTAATTGCCATTTGCATGCTGTACCAGGCTTCTTAATTACTGAGAAATGCAAAGGGAAATGCTAAGTCTAAATACTGGTTGTGCAGAAAGAAATAAACAGTGCTGTTTTGTGCTTCACCAGCACTGTAGTCTGGACCTGATGCCTGACACTGAACTGATAGCTGGCTAAAATCAGACCCTGTAATAAAGTTTTTTTTTTTTCCTGAAAATGGCCCACTAATCCCATGGCTGATGACCTGATGCATGTAGCTTTTAGTAAGAATAGGAGCAGCTATTAAGTGTGAAATGGACAGTAATGCACAGCTGGGTGTGCTGTGCTGAACAAAGAAAAATGCATCTTAGTGGGACTGTGAACCTTATCTAACCTATTAATCCAAGGAACAGATGGAGCCAATATTACCTGGCGAAACATGTATATACATTAGTTTAGACATGTTGAACTTGGTGGATAATGTCTGAGAGTATTTGCTCCTAAAAGCTTCTATAATTTACTGTTGTAAAATGACTTTATACAATATGCTATGCTAGACAGTTCTGCCTGCCTTTGAGATGACTGACCTTATTTATTTGTGCTGACATAGGGGGAAAATGTAGACTTGTGACAGTTTTGTGCTGCTTAGCAAAGTAGGACATATTTAAATGTGGGCAGTTTTTTGTGTTTTAAATATTCCAAATAAGAGACACATAAGAGATGCTTGTGCACAGTAAGCCATGCTCTAAAGCAAAGATGCTTTCAAAAGCATAACTGTCTTAATTGCTTGTGGTATGCTTTCAACATAGATGTATTCTTTGGTTGAAACGAGTGGTTATTGAGTTACTGTTGCCGTTCTATCATCTCGAACCAGTCTGCCCATTCTCCTCTGACTTCTCGCATCATCGAGGCACATTGTCCAAACTCCTGCTCACTGGATATTTTCTCTTTTTCTGACCTTTTTCGGTAATCATTAGAGAAGGTTGTGTGTGAACGAAAAGCCAAGCCACGTTCAAAGTCGTGATCTATGTGTGTGTATGTATATATAACGCCCGTGCACACACACACACACATACAAACATACATATATTCATATCCTGAGAGTTTTAGAATTTGTGATGTGTGGTCATGTTCCAGAGAATAGGAATGATGAATCCATTTATTCATGGTTAGTTGTTATCAATGCCATTTCTTATCAAACAAGTATATATGTCTTTTTTTTTTTTTATCATAATAATTGAACTACCCAAATAACCCTGTTTAAATTTTAATTCCTTAGTTCTTTATAGTGTATTTCCTCCTTTTAACATTGACAGTCTAAAGTCTTTTGTGGTAGTTGTGAATGAGGCAATTTTATTTTCGCAGCTGGTAAAGCTCACAATTTATGGCAAAATGCATCAGATCCTGTAAATGATTGGACTTCCTAGCAGGAAGTTTGTCAACAGGTAATCTAACAGTATGAACACTGAAAGGTTAAAGCTTGAATCAGTGTATAAAACTTTACATGGAGTACACTGTTTGCTTATATATCCAAATTATTGGAATCGGGCGTTCCAGTCACTTCCATGGCCACAGGTCTATGAAATTACATGACTGTGCACAAAGCAAGGTCCATAAAGAAATGGATGACTGGAGTCTGGTGTGGATGAACTTGACTGGGCCCGACCTTAACCCAATTGAACTTTAGGATGAATTAGAGCAGAGCCTGAGAGCCAGGTCTTGTCCAACACTCCAAGTTCCCATAAACACTCCTGAATCTTATGGACAGCCTTCCCAGAAGATTTGAAGCTGTTCTAGCTGCTTCAAATGGTGGACCGATGTCATTGAACCCTATGGATTAGCTCATGTGAGCGAATACTGTTGGAAATGTCATACAGCAAAGACCACTTGTCGAACTTTATGTCCAGCATGGCCAGTCCATCAGTTTTCCTATTGTGTGATCTTGCTGTAAAAGTAGCCCTCGGCAGCTAGTTCTGAAATCATTTCCTGGTAACTTTGGTCAGAAATGATTTGTTACTAAATAAACGAGCTGTACAAAATCTGCCCCTCTACGGGAATGTGTGGCAAACTCCTGCCCGACACCAGAAACTTCTTATAATAGGCTATATATATTTGAAGAGATAATAAGTAAAGAATGAGTGCAGAGGTTTACAATATGTTATGAAATCAGCATATATTTTGTCATGGTCATATTTATACAGTAAGTGTATATAGATATAGAAAATATGTCATCGCTTTTTCTCATATTGTCTCTCCACCTTCACACCCTCTTTAATTATTATTATTATTTTTTTAATATAACTTCTTCTATGATGTAATTTAATCTATTTTTGTAGTTGGTGACTTGGATTATATTGATGTACAAAGAGGGGAAAGTCTCTTAATGGGTGACATCATGTGATATGTGAGCGCTTCATGCTGCAGGCTTTCTTTACTTTCTCCCTGTCATCAAGATGACTGTAAATATTGGCACATAATAGGACCAGTGCTGAAGCCTGATTTGTTGCTCCTCCTGAACCTTACACTTGGTGCCTCAACTTTCCTATGTGGCCTTACGGGAAACTGCAAGCTTACCGAACAAAAGGCTTCCTGGACTATGTGGTGCCTCTGCTTCTGAGGCACTGTGCGCTATGTCTTTCTGCTGTCTGGAGGAGAAAAAGGGGTGACTGAGCTGGGTTCACTCCAGATTTAATCAAACAGCACTGGCGTCTTCAGGAAAGATGGAACCCTGCCAGAAGGAGTGTGATGTAAACGGAATTGTTTGTTAGACGCTTATAGCCGTGTCTGAAGTCCTGGCATGAATAAACACATGTCGTCAGGTGGATAAAAGCTGAGCTCATATCTCCTTTTTATATTACGAATTGTCAATTGTAACCTGATTTTTCTCTGTTCAGATTTCTTTTTGGGATTAGATTATTCTGAATTGATGGGCTGCAATGAACATAATACTTAGGTCCTCATAATTATACTATTAGATAAGTCTTATTATCTAAACCGAAATGGGACTTTTGTAAGAGAATTTCATTTATTGAGTATAAATATTTATTTAAAACTGTATCTTCCATATAAAAAGGCATTTCCTACTTAAACATCATACCTAGTTGTGCCTCTTATCAGTAGCCACTGCACTCAAATGTTTGCAATAATTGATTTGAGTCTTTTGTTCAACTGTGCCACTTTAAAGAATTTAAGACATTTAATTATTTCATCATACAGACGATGTTTGTTACTTAGCGGACTTAAGGAAAACACCCATGTCCATCACTTTAGTGGTTAAATTTTACATTGTAAAATGTATTTAGACAATTTTCAAACATAATTCTCTTTTTTTTTTATTTTAACATAAAAGACACATTATGCATTTTTATTTTCAAGTTGGACATCTGCCTCTGTCTCTCTGTCCTCAAACAGTTTTTGAAAAATTGGCTTGTGCTATGGAACTTGAGATAGAAATGTATTTGTGGTGATAGTGTAATGCTGGTGGCTGAATTTGCATTTGAGGGTGCACCTTGGGGTGTGTGATGTGCCTGCCAGGTTACATTTTGATCCTTCCATTGTATGTGGTACAAGATGGTCATTTATATTTTTCTTTCCTTAACTGCCACGTGTTGACTAAAGATAGACTCTGTATCCTCACAATTCTTGAAGCCAGACTCTACAGTTTTAGACATCTTTCTAAGCATCACAAGCTCCAGAAGCTGTGTCAGCAAATTTGGAGTGTATGGTTTTTTTTTGTGCATAGCGTACTTGACTTTAATCCATTCTAAAGTGTAAAAATAAAGGATCCAGTCTTAGACAGGGATGCTCGCAATATTTCATCACTACGACTCCCATCTATGGTTTCCTGGTCCTATGTGTATCTGTTCACCGATTTTTCAAGCCGTTGGGGAAGTAAGTCATAAGATTTTATATATATATGCTTTATGATTACAAGGATCTAATTTTATCTCATTTAGTCATAAAAGATTATCTGTCATGTATAAAGAAAATCCACATAAGTGCTGTGGGGATTAGACTGGAGAGATGCAACAAGGCTGCTCTCACTGTGTCATGGTTTTACAAAGTAAAGGTCTCTGTCCACTGTTGCTTTGAAGTGAGTCTCCACTTAAGTGTGTTGACGGTTTCAGCAGATGGCATTACTGCTTCCTCAAAGTCAAACTCTGGGGTTTTGCACCTCTTCAACTGAAAGAATAAAAAAAAGGAAAAGTAAGGTGTTTTGGTGTGGTTCTTTAACCTAGCTACCTACCCTAATTTTTAAAACTATGTAAATGGAAACAAAGGTATTTTGTGACTTTGGTATAATAGACTGACTAGTATTGGAAACATTTATTCTTCTAAAAAATTGATATTTATAATAATTGTTAGTTTGTTATAATTGTTACAGATTTTACTGTGATGCAGTGTGATGAGATTTGCTTTAGAATCTGGTATATGCATGCATTTTATTCACAAATGATTGACGTGGTGATGAAATGTTTGCAAAATGTAATATTTTTATTACTTTACACGCTTTATGCCAAATAAACCAGATTTTATACAAATTTTCACGCATTTGATATTTAGTTATACGTCCACATTTATCCCTTTCTTTTATATATTCTTTTGAAGCTAAATCAAGGCACTCGTTATCCAGTATTGGAGATAAAGCGGAGTGTTGATGTCTTCTGTGGCTATGAGGGTGTATGAAAATGAGAATCACTCGTCTCTGTCTTTGTGCAGTATTGGAGAACTGATAATGAGATGTTGTCACAAAGGTGTGTTCACGCTTCTCAAAAAGTGTAATGAGAGTCCTGAAATGGAGGGTCTTCAGTTATCACAAATGGTTCTTTATACCACACTTGCCTACCAAAGATTAATTTGCATGGCTCTATGAATTTGCTTCTTATAATACAGTGAAAACAAGTGGACCCACAATTAGTGGACCTTATTTACTGTTTGGATAAATGGAGTTAAGTTAAAAGATTTAAGGTTTAATATTAAATTCACTAATCACGACAACATTAAAGAAAAATAGCAACACAAGTTTATAAAATAAAGAAGACTGAAGAGGACCACAAATTATCAGGACATTATTACTTTTACATAATGCATATGTATCGTTGAATAGTCCATTTTAGAATATAGTAGAATATAATGATATAATATACAAACAAGAAGCGTATGAATACAAAACTTTAGAAACTAATGCACAGAAGCCTCAAATTCTCTATAATATATTTGAAAAACATTCAGGATGGTTTCACAACAAAGAGGACCCACATTCGATCACCGAGAAGTTCTGTGTGGAGTTTGCATGTTATCCCAGTGTTTGTGTTGATTTACTCTGGGTACTCCAGTTTCCTCCCGCATTCCAAAGACATGCATGCTTGGTAAATAAGAAATGCTAAATTGTCATTAACATGCATAACTGCTAAATTGTGTACTACTTGGAGTACTAGGCATTAAAAGGCATTAAAACCTTCCGCTTACTGAATATTTTCAATTTTTTGCCCATTCTCTGTAAGCTCTAGATTGTTGTGAAAATCCAGTAGATTAGCACTAATATGCTCGGACCAGCCTGTCTGGCACCAGGCACCAACAACCATGCCATTTTTTTTTAAAGTCTCTTAAATCACTTTTATTCTCCATTCTGATGCTTGTTTTGCGCTTTAGCAAGTTGTCTTGACCACCGCTGCATGCCTAAATTCATAGTCAGTGTATGCGATTGGCTGATTAGATATTTGTGTTAACAATCAGTTGAAGAGCTATACCTAATAAAGTAACCATTGACTATGAATTGCATTATATATTTCTGTGTGTATGTACAGTGGATATAAAAAGTCTACACACCCCTGTTCAAATTCAGGTTTGTGAGATGTAAAAAAATGACAGCATGGAAATTTCTCTAGGTTGCTCCATGTGGGAACTGAGCCCAATATTTGTCCACCTTTAATGTGACCTTTAACCTGTACAATGCAATTGAAAATTAAACTGAAACCTTGAAAGCAGAAATCTAAAATTAAAAACTTAAAATGACCATAAATATGCACACCCCCAAACTAATACTGTGTTGCAGCACCTTTGTATTTATTACAGCACTCGGTCTTTTTGGGTAGGAGCCTATCAGCCTGGCACATCTTCATGTGGCAATATTCTTCTTTGCAAAACTGCTCCAAATCTGCCCGATTGCCAGGGCATCTTCTGTGCACAATAATTTTCACATCATCACGCAGATGTTCTGGACTCTGGCCATTCCAAAGCCTTAATTTTATTCCAGTGAAGCCGTTCTTTTGTTGATTTAGACGTGTGCTTTGGGTCATTGTCGTGCTGAAAGATGAAGTTTCTCTTTATCTTCAGATTTCTAACAGAAGGCCGAAGGTTTTGTGCCAACACTGACTTTCATTTTGAACTGTTTATAATTCTATTCACCTGACTAAGGCCCTAGTTCCAGCTGAACAAAACAGCCCCAAAGCATGATGCCACCACCACCATGCTTCACTCTAGGTATGCTCTTCTTTTGGTTATGAGCAGTGTTGTTTTTGCGCCAAATTTACCTTTTGGAATTATGTCCAAAAAGTTCAACCTTGGATTCATCAGACCATAAAACATTTTCCCACATGAGTTCAGGAGATTTCAGAACGCAGCCTTTTTGCAAAATTAAGCCAGGCTTGTATGTTTTTCTTTGGAAGATAAGGCTTCCGTCTTGCCACCCTACCCTGGGAGATTTTTGCAGCTCCTTCAGTTTTGCTGTCGGCCTCTTGGCAGCCTTCCTGACCACTTTTCTTTTTGTCCTATCATCAATTTTCAACGGACGACCTGTTCTTGATAATGTCACTGTTGTCATGTTTTCTCCACTTGATGACGACAGTCTTCACAGTGTTCCATGGTATATTTAATGAATTTGAAATTCTTTTGTAGCCTTCACCTAACTGATATTTTATGAGATAATAATGAGATCCCTCTGATGCTCTTTGCGGAGAATAGCTTGTGCAGGATGATGTCAAAAATGTCAGGACAAGCTTACTAGAACAGCCGACCTTTAATTAGGGTTAATCAGTTTGAATGTAATTGGCTGAATCTGAACACAGCCACACCCCTAGTTCTAAAAGGGTGTGCACACTTATGCAACCACATTATCTCAGTTGTTTTTCACTTCACCTCCCTGAAAGGTTTCAGTGTGTTTTTCAGTTGCGTTGTACAGGTTATAGGTCACAGTGAAGGTGGACAAAGTTGTGAAAATATTTGTGATGCTGGCATTTTTTTTACTTCACAAAAAACCTGGCATTTGACTTTTTATATCCACTGTATTTATTTTATGTAAATAAATAAATATACACATACATACATACATACATACAGGGTTTAGACACCTGGGTTTAGACCACAATAATGTATTAGTATGGTGTAGGGCCTCCTTTTGCGGCCAATACAGCGTCAATTCATCTTTGGAATGACACATACAAGTCCTGCACAGTGGTCAGAGGGATTTTAAGACATTCTTCTTGCAGGATAGTGGCAGGTCACTACATGATGCTGGTGGAGGAAAACGTTTCCTGACTTGCTCCT
>JAOUQV010000034.1:7899289-7915719 GCA_028565295.1 Aspidoras spilotus | reverse complement strand
ATTTCGAAAATAAAACACTTACAGTATAGCGGTCATGTATTTATCACACAACACAGTACTTATTTATTCTTCCATATCAATTTAAATGCCACTATCTGGTGGACACATAAATGAATGCGCTTTTATTTTTATTTTTGCTTTTTATTTGCATTCATTTACAAAGTTTATATTTCCGTTTTGCTCTTTACTAGTTTCCTACATTTAGAGCAAGGCCAGTTGAGGCACAAGTGATTTTAAACCTCACCTCCTTTTTGAATCCATGACATCCTATAATAAATGTGTTATTTGTAATGTTTTCTTGTTGTTTGCAGAAGCAGAAAGCGGTATGCCCTCTTCATTTCCTTTCCTCTCCACACTTTAGCTCATCCATCTGTTTGGATCAAACAAAACTTAAGGATATTATACCAAGCCTTTTTTTTTTTTATATGGCCAAAGGCTCTCATTCTCTTATTGTGCTCCATGTGCTTAATGCACTAACTTCTTTGCAGGCAGAAAGAATAGCATTAGCATCAGTTTTTTTTTTTGTCTGTACTGTTTATCTGTTTATATGTTCATCTCCATATATATATAATTGTCAGTGTCTATCAGCTGTGCACATACTGTCTGCTCAAACAAATGGTCTGTCACTCTGTTTCTATGGTTTTGTTTCTCCATCAAAACAGTACTTCATGTATTTATAGTTCCATTACACCGAACCGAACATAAAAGTAAGCGCTTAGACAAAATCAATTTGAAAAAAACTTTATTACACAAACACACACACACACACAACCATTAATATGCAGAATTTAACCTAAAAAAAGATGGCGCGCATACCCCAGTGAAACAACGCCACTGCCAATAAAGGTCATCTTTCTTTACCTCCCATTACCACTCTAATGTCAAATCATGAGTACATACTGTATCTATGTGTGTAGGATGTAGCGTGTATGTATGTGTGGGTGGGTATAGTCTCTACATGTCTCTTTGCTATGTTGTTTTATGTAACTAATGATAAAAGAAATGTGTGTATGTGTTTGTGTTTGTCTCTGAGTAGATGTTTATGAAGTGAGGTCACTTCCTGTCAGTTTGGTGTTTTATACAACAGTCCAACTGCACAGAAGTTACTGCAACAGTTTGCATCTACGTGCCAGTTTGCCTATGCGCAGTGGCTGTACCTGCTCTTTCTCTCTCGTGGATGTGCCAATGTTTGTGACACTCTTGGTTGCAGCATGCCTGAACAATGTCATGTGATGTGTGATGCTTGCCTTGTTTCCCAAAATGTGAGGTTTGATAAAACCTAAAGGCCTTTGTTGCTGAATGATTGGACCACGTGGAGTACAAGTAAAAAATCTCAGATTTGGGGAGCAACTTGTGTGAATATGTTGAATGAGTTGCTTAGTTTACTTTGCCATCTGTTAAATAGCATGCAGAATGTTCTCTTATTAAGAGTGGGAATTTAATTATATAAAGCTTCGACACAAAAACAGGAGAAGTTACTTATGTTGTATGAAACAAAATGGCATTTTGGGTTCATTTATGTATTTGTTTTTGATAATAAAGACAACTATTGCTTTATAATAGATTAAATCCCCCTCTTTTAGTCATTCCTGGTAACATGGTTGTTTGTGGAGCCCAGACGAATGTGCTTTCATTTGTTGTATCTCATTGAATGTTCAGTGTTGGTAACTGGACTGCAGTTCTCAGGCCCTCACTTTTATCTGGGCTTTGTCCAAGCCCAAATGTTTTTCCACTCAACTCATTGATGACTTTTAAACAAAGGCAAGCATTAACAACTGTGTTGTGTTGTCCCGTCTCTGTCTAATTAATGGGGAATGATACAGTAGCTCAGTAGTGGATCACTACTGAACTTCTACATGGAATACTAAAACCTACAACGAATAAGGAGTGCTTGGCTCACAATACTTTAGTGGCCTACTAAGTTGGTAGGTCATAGTATGCAACCTGGTGGCCCATGTATCTCCAATAATATTTTTTTTTAATATAAAAATATAATATTGTGTGAAATGACCTGCAAAATAAGTCAGTCCAGGAGGCCGGACTGATTTAAGTGACATGCATGTTGATTAGTCTGATATTATATTTGAGTTTTATAGTTTGCTAGTTTATGCAGTTTAGATGACTGTTAATAAATACGTTTTTTAAACAACAGACCTTTAACCAACGGCTTTTTCTGTAGACAATGCAGCTAGCTTAGACATGCAGGTTCGGGGTTCATCCCTTACCCTATATGGTCTAGTATATTCAAATGATCTGCTCCTGCTACTGCTATCACAGGCAAACCTAGAAGAGCTTGTATTAAAGCAAGATTTTTTAGATTTGGTTCATCTGTGAGTTGGAATTTACCAATGTAAAAACTATTAAAATACATTTCATTTCTTTGATTTATTTGCCCCACAGCCAATCACGTCTGAGACAGCATTAAAATTAGGGTTTGGCCATTTGTGCTGCAGCGATTAGATTGTTTATCAGTATCTTTCTGTGGAGTAAAGCTTTATTGGTTATGCAGTTTAGAGCACTTAAAGAATCATTTGTAAAGTCTTCAGGATAGAATAGCCGACTGCTTGGAGGCAGTTGAGTGTAGAGACATGTATGGCCTGTGACTATTTCCTGAATGCTGGAGTGTGTACCATTCCTCTTGATTAGAGCATTTGACTATGGTTTTTTAAATGTCATTTTGTTAACAAGTACAATCATATTTTTTCTCATTAAATAGTATCCTGATCAATCCTGGGAACCATGTAAAGATGCAGGAGGGAACATTAGGATTTTTTATTGCCAGTGATGCCAAAGAGGTCAAAAGGTATTTATGGTCTTCTCTTATTTGAAAGACAAAATCATTTTCCTGTGTTGTATGACGTTGTCTTCATGTTTAATAATGATTTCCTGTTCTCTCTCAGAGCATATTTCTACTGCAAAGCTTGTCATGATGACATCACAGATCCCAAAAGGATTAAAAAGTGTGGCTGCAAGAGATGTAAGTATGCCTCTCTGTCCAATATCCAATATCACTCAACAGCATTCATCTGGGCAAATGTGAAATGTGAGGATTTTTAGGATGCGTAACATTTTTATGACAAATTGTGTCTATGTGACTTCTATTAGCAATTTCTTTCTTTTTTTAATGTTACAGATTATCCAGCTAATTTTTATATAAGACATAATGCAGGTTTTTAACAACCATTGCATTTACTGAACTTCAGGATTTATTCAAAACTTATATCAGGTATTGCCTCCATGATAACTAGTTATGTCACCCTTTACAAGCACTGATGAGAGTCAGGTCTTTGTCATGGCCATACCAAAACCTTAATTTTTTTAGCCTTTGTAAAGCAGAATAGCTTGTGTACTTTTGGACCACTTGTCAAACCCTTTAACCCAACTGTGTTTGTTTTTAGGTTTAGACATCAGACTTCATTCCATTAATTATGAAATATTATCCAGGTTCTATAAGCAATACCCCAGACCATCAACTACAACCACCATATTTTAATGTAGGAATGCTAGTTTTATGTTATTCCTATATGCAATAGCTGTGACATGTGAGCCCTGCAGGTTTCTAGATGCTTGTCTGGATTATTTATAGCCTCTTGGCTGAGTTGTCTTAGAGTAATTTGGGTATGCTGTTGAATATTTGCTATTATTGAGCTTTGCTTAAATATGAGAAAATATTAGCAATTACTTTGTAACTCTTGCGTTGGACCATAGCACCGAGCTGTGACTGCTTAGCTCTTCAGATGGCCACAAATGTTATATAAGTGATGTTTAGATTTAACAGGTCTGACAGTAGTTATGCCTCTGGACTGCTGGCGAAATTAAACGAATACAGTAGATGTGTGATATTCTAGCTATAATAATATATTTGTATTAATATGGCCTATATATAGTTTTTAAATAAATCCTGAACTTTATTAAATAAAATGGTCATTATATTATATATATATATATGTATGCACTATTACCAATTAAAGCAACAATGTGAATGGTGAGACCTTTACACCACAACTTACTGTCTTTATGGAGTTTGACACCTGAAAATAAGAGAATAAAGAAATGATTCTATGCAATAACCAAAGAGAAAGAGGGAAGCTGTCAGTGAGTGATGACGGGAAAGGGGGTAAAAGCAGCTAGTCATCAACATGCTAATGATTAAGTAAGATGAGAAAAGGGCCGAGAGAAATAGAGATAGGAAAAGGCAATGACGTGATTAGCGGGGTTGAAGAAAGAGCCTGTCATCCTACGCTAGCATCAGCGAGAGAGCTTTCAAGATAATGGCAGCAGTCAGGTGGAAAAACAAAAGGCAAAGAGCCCTGGCCACCCTCGTCATGCACACCACAAACACACTTCTGGCACAGGATCATTTTACTAATCATATCCACCATGTTTACCCAGAGAGACCTGGACTTGTGCTACTCAGCTTCGCCACTGTCATCTCCTTCTGCCTTAGCCTGGCAGGAACCTATTCTGACAGCAAGGCACTGAAGCAGAAATGAGAGTCTCAAGGATTTGTATTACTGAGTGTAGACACTCAGTTGGCACAGCGTTAGACTCTGTGATAACTGCAGTGGTGATAATTTGATTCAGAGTGATTAGGTGTGCAGGTTTTCTTTAGTTATCTGTTCACTGGAGAAAACATTACAATGACAGTGGGGCTAACATCGTGTTATTACTTGACCTACACATGCACTTGTCTGAATCAGTTAGCCACAGGATGAATAATACAATTAGACAGTGCTCGAGTCTCTAAATTAACCAATTACTGCTGCGAGAAAATAGTGGACTTTAAAGGGAACACCATGGATTTGATTGTCAGTATCTTTAAAATGGAGCGTGGGTTTAAAACTCGAGTCTAACCAGAGCAGTTTTTTTCTTTTCTTCTGTGTTGTTATTAATAAGAATAGAAATGTCCCACTGTAACTTTCAGGTTCAATTGTAAGAGGCTGATATTTTTTAAAATGCATTAGTGAAAATGATTTCCATTTCTGTAATATATGTTTATGATATTTAAGTTTGTTTACCCATGTCCATTGACGCACTTTCTGATGTATTTCCTTCCTTGCTGCCCTGGAATATGCTTCTTTATTTAACCCTTCACTGGTAGTGATATATTGTGAGTAAAATTGGGCTCCTGTGACACAGAGTAAAGTCTGTCTCTAATTCTCTCTGTTGATAGTTTACACTGTATATCTATCTCTCTATCTATATATATATATATATATACATATATATGTTGCATGTACCAGTCTAGCTGCTGCATCCTTCCTATACCTCCCATTTCTACACTGTTCTCTGGTCGAATAATGACATAGCCCAATACAGCTTAAAGATCCACTTCCTTCTATCCCCTTCTCACTTCCCACACTCAATTTTAACAAGAACACCCATGGCTCACAATGCATCTGAACCTACTAGAACCAGGACCAGATTTTATTTTATTTGATTTTGAGTTTTAATTCAATCCAACGAAATAACATACTGTATTTGAAAAACAGACTGATATCTTCAACACTAGAATTGAAAAAAGTCGGAAGAAGATCATCACTGTCCATCCCCTCATGGTCAGAGGAAATTTTGCAAATACATCTCTTACAATTGCTGCGTTTTTTTTGGAAAGTGGAAAGCGTCCCATGGGAAGGTCTTTGCATTATTTAATCATTTAAATAATCAGGTTTACTTTTCCACCTGTTCCCCACTCTCTGCTGCCCAGGCCATGTACACATCACTCACTGCAGCTCACAGAATTGAAATGAACCTGATGTGCATTTCAATTTTTTGTAGTACTTGGGCCCTTTTTTACTCACTGCAAATAATCATGTGTACCTGTCAGAATCAGAATCATGCTGGTAGCATTGACCAGCTGCTCTACAGTAAGTGGCCAGTAGATGGCAAAATAGATCTCTCGATGAGATTGGGGTACTTAAGCACTGAGGTCCTCACAGTCCTGTTTAGCAAGAATGCTGTCACAGCAAAATGTTTTATATATTGTCACTTGGTTTTCTTTAAACAATCATTAAATTGATTGTGGTGATTTATTTATTTTTTTTATTTATTAATTAATTAATTTATTATTTCTGCGTTTATATTTATTGTAGATGTGCTTTTGATTTATTGCAGCAGGTAGTTTTATTCTTCATGGAAAGAGCTTTCTGAGATTCTGATTTCTCTGTATACCGGGGTGTGTTAGCTACAGTAGAAATTTGGTATTACATGATATTGTAGGTTTTGTACATGCTAGCAACATTCTTGCTAAATATGGATTTCCTCTTTTAGAGGCTTCAGGTTAGGATTTGTGTGTATCAGCATTAAGTCTCTCATATCATCATGTTGTCCTGCGTGTTCCTCCCTCCATGTTTCCATGAATAACATACTCACATAACCTCTGCTTGGATGAATTTCAACCCCAGATCTCTGAAGTGACCGATTTCAGCATGACACTGACGTCTCAGATTAACAACTGCACGTCAAGATTGACACACTGAACTGTTTCTCTCCTGTAAACAGTCGGCTATTCTACTCTTTAGCGCTGAGACTGCACTCACCTCTTTCCATGCTTATGATTCCTAATTTCAGCTGTTATGCATGATCCTTATGGGAATAACAGTCCCTGAGGTTGCGGCCACAATTTAAAGGCCCGGTAATGTACCTTATTCTCTTGCTGGCATGTTACTAAAATTGACCTATTAATGTAGATTAATGCTGTCATACAGAAGCAGGATATTCCCCTGCAGATTGCGGGTTCTTTTCCAGGTGCCAGACTTTATTATGATCTATTAACACAATGGCACCGAGAGAATGAGTACCGGGGACTGTTTATTTATTTTTATTTTTATTTTCATTATATATATATTTAGCTAGGATTCCAGCAATCAAATACGGTATAGCCTCTCAGCACCACTCCCCCAAAACCCACAAGCACATACACATACTCACATAGAGACGCACATACACACACATACACAAGCACACACACACAAAATTACAGCGCCTCATAAACATGGTCTTACATACATGTTTCTATATAAAGTATTGTTGGATGCAGGAACTGTTCATTTAAATTAGAGTGATGCAATCTATAATCACACACATCTCATACTGAGTCTGGTGTCAGTACAGAGGGGGAAGTGGTGTGATGAGTTGGCATAGGATTCAGGAAAAGAGCCTGATGGCCTGTACAGGGCTCTGCTGCTGAATGATGGATACAGGTATGTGATCCTCTCTTTTAGACATGGAGGATTCTGTTTATGAACTGAGTTTTGCCTGCTAATGGCATTCACTCATCCCTCTCTTCTCGATTGCTTCCTGCCCCTATCCCCTTATCTTACTATCATATCTGACCATTTGACCTTTTATGACATGATCAGCCTTAGTGCACAGCTTGACCCTAGCGAGATGTCTGTTACCATCCAAACAGTCTATGAAACATATATGATATATTGGAATTGTGAATTTGGTTTCCTCAATATTATTGTAGATATATAGAGCACGGTTCCCCGTGCTGTAGTTACACCCAATCCATGTGTTCCTCTCTCAGTAACGGGTCAAGCCTGTGACAGCTTGCTGCTAAGGCATTGCACTTTTTTTGTTCATTTATGAAAAAGTACCTTCAGACATCCCTGGTTTATGAACTCTTTTTTTTCCTTGCCATTAACCTGCTGCTTCTCCTCTCCTCTCATCCAACACATGACTGTAGCCAAGACGTCCGTCTACAAGCGAATGAAACTGGCATGTTGTTTTGATTGCGGGCGCTCTGAGCGTGACTGCTCGTGCATGGCAGGCAGTGTACATAGTAACATGGACAGTCTTCAGAGGGCCTTCCCACTTTCTTCTGTCTCTGTTCATGATTGCTCAACCAATTTACGTGCCTGTAAGTTCGATCGCCAACCACATGTTCGTTCGTGTTCGTGACCTGTCTCTGTGTCTGTGATGTATTCCATGTCTTGTGCTTTCTAAATAGTTTTTTTTATTTTTTGTTTTTTTTCCGTTTGTCTTCATTGTTTCCCTCTATGTGGCTTATTTGGGTCTTTTTCGCTGGGTGTGGTGCTTTTATAGATGGTTTTGACTTTCTGTACAGTGGTCGAGTTGTAGCAGTAGTGCTGTGGCTTTTTGTGTGATGGTGCTGCTGCAGTAGGTGGTGGGTGTGTCATCGCATGCTGTGTTAGTGGTAGTGTCTACGCAGTCATTGTTTAGTGTTGAGAATTACAAATGAGGCTTATGTGTATTTGTTCAATTCAAGTAAGCTTTTGTGGTGCATATCTGTATGTTGATAATGTTTGACCTTTTTTATGTATAATGACATAATGATATTTCAATTGAAAAGTATGATTGATGTCTTTTTTTATTTTTTTTTTATTTTAATGCTAAAGATGTAATAATGTGACAAATATTTAGCTTTTAAAAGATGCTTCCAATGCATGATAAAGTTTGGTAAATTGAATAATATTATTGGCTAACAGACTTCCTTGCATCAAGGTACAATTGTTTATGTAGTATATACATTTTTCTGTTGCCATGTATGTTTTGTTTAAATATGCACTTGTCTGACAGTCTGTTACATTCTCAAGAGTTGAAAAGTAAGTACACACTGGCAATCTCCATTAGTCATTTTGCCACTACAATTTAAACTAGTGAGAATTAATCTAAGACAATTAGATTATAATGAAGTTCACCGTTGACCGGGCAAACAGAGTACTTGGCACAGACTCTACTCATCTCCCCATTCTGTGTTTTTTTTTGTTTTCTTAGCTAGCAACCATGAGAGAGAAGTCATTGTCCTTTATTTAATGCCTTGTTTACGAGTGTAAGATTGTCTGGCTCAATGTAAAAGTTAACAGGAGATCCCTTGGCAGAAACTCAATTGAGACAGCAACGATACAGGCTGTATGAGTCAGAATGACTGACGCAGTTAGCTGTGTGGAAAACACAGTTCCGTGAACGGCCCTTTTCTTATTAAGTCAGAGCAGATGTGAAATACTAAAGTGTCTGTCAATTAGGTTCTGACAGTAGCACGGCCTGCGTATCAAAGCAGGGGTCAGTTCAGACGATCACATTTCCCCCGAACAGCTCTCTGACTGCTCTTTGGATCCTGCTAGATTAGTGTCAAACATGCTATGATGAGTTTGGCTTTGTGTGTTATGTTTTTATTCTGTGTCATATCCCTGGATACCAATTACTGGCTTTACACGGCTACTGATTTTTTTTTTCTTTCCTATCAGTCTCTCGTTGAATTTCAGGAATGTTTTTGTAGGTCCAGTTTTCCAAATATTATTCATTTAAGGCTCTACGTTCTGACGGTTACTAACGTGAGGGATTTGGTTTGCTTTCTCTCACTGCTTTGTTTCTGAAAGATCACAGCATTTCTGTGATGAGATATTTATTCAAAGCTGCACAGTATCCCGGGTTGTATCAACTTACTGGGTTGAATAATTTATTTCTTTCGGACTTCATCTTGTATGCACTTTTAAGTTGTTTTAGATAATACTCATATCACGTTCTGCCTCTACAGTATGTCTCTACAGTTGAATTATCTTTGTTGTCACCCTCTTGCCTACTCGACCAGTTTAATTCTGTGGGCTGCAATTGAGATGAAGAATAGCATTTGGTAAATTGAGAATTGTGTGTAGCAAGCTTTTTGCTCCACATGGGTCAGAAACTATACATCACAACTGGCCTGCACTAAGCGCATCATTGTAGAGTTATACCTTTGCGTTATATGTGTGCAGTTATTGCTAAAATAAATACAGCTCCCTTGGTACCAGTAATTCAGTGGAATGTGTGAAATGCGTGGCTATAAAGGCACTAAAGGCATGTTGTTCTAGAAAGCATAGTTTTATCCTCCTCCACAGCTTTCTGCATTGTTTCGTGCATGCAAACGTCTGGATACTAATGGTTTTATATGTCAGAGCCAGACAAAGAACTATTAATATGAAAATGAGATGCACGAGTGGTAGACAACTGCGTCTCTTTTGCTGTTAGCTGCAGCTGAAGCTCAAAGAGAACTTGACAAGGAGCCAGGAATAGTGTAGCCGTCATTACAGCTAAGGCACTCGGCACACCATTAAGAAGTGTTTGATACAGTGGTATAGTGCGAGCGGCAGGAGGCACACTCCCACTGTCAATGACTTAGTTGCCTCTGCTATAAGTTGCAGTGACAATTACAGTCCCTTTGCTCTACCTGCCTAGTTTCATCCTCTCATTAGACAAGATTTAAAGAGTCTAAAATGTGCCAAATGTCTTAGAGAGCATCTATTTCTGTTTTAGACAGTAGTTTCAGCACAATTGTGGCCAAACAGCCAAAGCAAATTTTATAGGTATGGGCAAGAGACAGAGGTCAGTTCTTGTGTTTGATCTTGGGTCATGTGTTTTTGTCCTCCTAGCTCTTCTTGGGAAGGATACTGTGAGCTAATATGAGTGATTTGAGACATTATAGAGCAAACCTTGTTTAACTCTTAGCAGGTTTCATTGCATTAAAATTGGTGCTTTTCATTGTATTTTTCCCAGTGGTGATGGTATATCAATAAACTCAGTGTGGCAGTTCATCCCCACCAGTCTGGAACAAGTTTAACCGCCTGGAAGAGTTTGTGGCCAAAGAGGCTACTCATTTGCCCTGTCTTCCAGATGCCAGGGTGGACATAGTGCCCCTGCCCAATGACTCTTATCAGGGCCCTATGCTCTGAGCTTTAAGGCATATGAAGCTCTATTGAAGTAACAAGCTCAGCGGATCAGGGAGCAGTGCAGAGGACTTGAGAATTACCTGGTACTAGCTGGGTCTTATAAATTCCATGCCTAGTCTATGATTCAAATGTCATGTAATACAAGATAAAGAGAAAATGATTGACTTTGGAAACTGAAGAAAATTCCATTAATTTGCATAAAAAACTGTCCATCTGTAAACATCTAACGGGCTTAAGAAGCAGCTGACTGAGTACGAGCAGATAGTATAGACATATTTGCTTCTGTGTGTGTCAGGTTAACTTTTCGGACAGTCTACTAGGTTTTGATTTTGTCTTTATCCAGCATCTCTTTTGTTTTCCTCTCATCAATGTTATCATCTTAAACCTCATTTAAATATTTTTAATTAGTTTGAACCTTAAGCTCTGAATGATCATGTGATCAGTGTGATCCATGACTACTTCTCATTATTATTCTCTCTTTCTCTCCCTCCCTTCATTTCTTCTTTCTTATAATCTTTGATTTGTGTCTATACTCTTTTCAGCCAAATATAAGTATAATGGATATGTTACATCACGTAAGTTTACACTGTTTTTGCACATTCGGCTTTGTTCCACTCATCCATCTCACTTCATCTAACCTGGCTAACCTGCTGTTGTGTTACTGTTTTTACCCCCATCCCACTTGCTAATTTATTATTATCATATATAGAGTGCTATGTCGAAATAGAGGTTAATCTAGCAAATATTATATATGTTGTATTGCTAACAATAAATTCGAGGTAAAGGTCGGATATTAATTGTGTAAATTACACGTGCTCTGTCTGTAGGAAGGAGCTAATAATACTAAGCACAAAAATAGCACATACACTACAGGCCAAAATGTTATAATTGGCTTTAATTCTGAAAATTCAATACAGTTCTACAAAGTCAGTTTAGCAAGAACCAACAAGTCTGTCTCCCGCAGTCACTAGCTCTGACCTTCCACTTCCCAAAGTACTTTGATAAAACAATACAGGATTTATAAGCTAAAAACAATTATTACTGCATTAAGTCATTTTCAAACATTTTTCATATAGTTATCTACAAAAATAACATGTCAGTCATCATGTTTATGTTTCTGTTGTCCCTTACATGCCAAGTTGAGTTAGCAGTAAAAGACTTTGGCCTGTAGTGCATGCGTTTCAGTGATGTGTTTGTATTGTGCTGCCTTTAGCAGCAGATGGCGCTACAACTCCAGGGAAAACAGGAGGTCAGAAAGAGGCTGGGGTTCGGTTCAAAGCAGAGTGGATTTTAGGTAAATCTCTTACCTATCTCCAACACAGGGCTCTGCTTTCTCAAAGCTTACTCAGAAATAACCATAAGTTGTTTTTTTTTTATTTATTATTATTTTATTTATTATAATATGCATGCCTAGTTTATGTTTACAATGTGCATACCACGCTTATGCTGTGTGCATTATATTATGTTTATTATTATTTTAATAATAATAATAATAACAATATTAATAATAATAATAGTTCACCGCTTAGTTTAAGGTCTGCAATCATGGTTCATCACAGCATTTGCATCTCAGGGAGGGACAGTTTCCGTCTGGATTCTTGTAAATCCACAGTGAACATGCCACGGCACATATCCACTCTGCAATGCTGCACGTGTTTGACAGGGGCCAGATGAATCTCGGAGTTATCTCTGGCTGCCTTTAAATCTATGCGGCAGCTGACGGCAGAAATAAGCATCAATTTATTGCTCAGAGATATGTTTGGGAAGCATTAGAAAAATGTTTTAAAATCTTACACCATATATTGGTTAACCTCTTGCTTCTTGTGTAAATGTTCTAGTCTTGAGTTTCTAGTGGAAGTCAATGTCTTTGATGTGTACATGAAATAACCCTCCAGTATACTGTATGTTAACAGATCATAATATTTAAATATAATGATATCTGTTGTTTCAGAGCAGGTTATAAGGTCTGTGTGTTCACTGATTTATAATGATTTATTATCACATTCATAAAGATTGCGAAAATATTGTAGTCCTTAAGATGGACTTTTAAAAACCAACGGGCTTTTAGCTGCTTTGTCGACTTGTTTAGTTCAAATTTATGAGGCAGAATGTGCAGCGTTTTGTTCGGTTGATATGTAAAGAAGAGTTATCCTTATTAATTTGCTCTGCAGCAATGGCAAGCCAAATATATCACAGCACTTCAGTTCGATGGAAATGGGTTGAGGGTTGTTTAATAAAATCAAAAAGTCTTTGTTAATTATTACGAAAGCGGATGTGTAATTGATTTTCTATATATTTTTTAATTTTAATTAATATAAGTACATTTATTCTAAGAAAAAGCGCATCAGTCAAGATATTAGCAGTTTTTTCTTTTATTTATAATTTTTCAGTAGTGTAGATATTAATAAATTACAAGGTGTTTTCAGATATTCTCTATAATGATTGGTTGTAACACTAAAGACGGTTGTTTCATGAACACAACGTAATATAAATAAATTTCTGCTTCTGTTAAATTTGTATTTTTTACAGATTTTTATAAAAATATTGGTTGATTTTGTTTAACTATATAGTATATTAAAAACTATTTAATTTATTGTGCTGTAACAGTTTACTCACTGTTTTTATCTTCCATTGTTTGACAGTAAAGGAGGAAGTAAGACCCACTTTTCAAAATCGCACAATTAAATTAGCTACCACTATGACTGTCCCAGCATTGGCAGTGGAGGGTTCTGCTGAAGCCCTTCTAATTAACCATAAAAGAAGTCTGCTTCCTCCAGTCCCACCACCGCGCCGAGGTCTTATCCTGGCTGGTCTGAATCGGGCCCACAGCCTGCCTGGAAAATACTGTTACCACCCAAGCACATCCATGCTCACCTACTCCCTGCGCTCATCGATGCTCTCCTCCACGCATTCCTCTTCCATACGCTCATCCACTCGCCCTCCCACACCCTGTAGGTGCCTCTGTAGCGGTCTACACCTTGCATGGAACAGCCTTAACATCCTCCTCACTAGCACTGTGGGTGCATGTGTGTACATTAGGCTGTACATGAGGATATTGTGGAGCTATTTCACTGTCGCCTTCTCTATCGTTATTGTTGCTGATGCTATTGGAGAGATGCATTTAAAAAGTTCATTCTGTGTCCCTAAGTCAGGAAAGGCAGATGCCTAGTCAAGTTGTCTTGAGCATTGCTACAAAAGAGCCTTTATTTTTGCCTGTGGTCTTGCACAGCAATCACAGTTCACTGGACTGATCCTGTTTTGATTAAAGTGGTAAAAGTGCAATTGGGAACAAGCAGGGAGTTGCTGAAGCAGCCATGCTGCAGGTAGAGTTATTTCATTGTTAAGCTTCTTACTGAAGGGCACTAGAATAGCTCATAAATCTTTGCAGTCTAATTTGGAGCAGCAAGGGCAGGAGTGTGGCCTAGCCCAACCAGGCCACTTACTCCTGAGTCTTAATAGGAAAACAAAATGTTGCCACATGCTGCCTTACTGCAAGTGATATTTTGAAAGTTGATTAGTGCTACACATTGCTCTAGCCACTGTATAGTCATAAATGTCAAACAGTGGCATTTGGTGCATACCCAGACAGAGCATTTTAAATGTGACACCGAAATGAGAGTGAGCCAAAAAGGCTATGGGCCTTATAGTGGAACTTCTTGCAGTGTAAACCTCTCTTTAATTGTACACTGTGTTCCTGAAGATTTGGACTGTAATTTATGTGCTTCACTTTTAAGGCTAAAATAGAGGGTTTCTACTATAGATATTATCTCAGGGCTGGTACAAGACATATACATAGGTATATACAGTACGTAGATCATACTAGTATAGTTACACAAATATTTAACATAGTGAATAAAAAATGTAAAATGAAATTGTTATAAAACATTGCACTATTCATAGATTGCACATAAGTCTGTAAGCCACAGCTTTGTACTTGTTATATAACTGTGTATAAGTGCTGTTAAGCTTGACATTCCTGAGAGTTTAAAGAGCTGAAACTAACCTTCTCTCTACTCTTGTAGATAGTATATTCAGTAGGAGGAAAGCTATTGACATTCATAGGCCCCTCAGTAATTTCTTCTTAGAGTGGTGTTTAGTTGAGTGGGCTTAGTGGGTTCAGAGTGCTTGTGGCATGAATGGATGGATGCACAGATCCAGCCTACACTCATCAGTTAAATGTAAGATGATGGGAATTGATTTCACAATGTGGTGATTCAGAGGAACGCAAAGCATATAATTCTCCCCTCACCCAAACATGCACTCCTTCTATCGTTGTTTTAGTCCTCGTCTCCATGCAAGGACAATGAGGCCGAAGAGAGGTGATTTATTACTAATGCAGATTGCTAACACTCAGGAGTAGAATAAGAATAGTAATCACTGAGTTCAAGTTTTAATGAGTGTCCTTCATGACTTTATTACCTTCCTGAAATGTACATTTGTCCCTACTAACAATGTTTTTCTATTTTCGGAGGTCACCTCTGACTTACTTTTCCATGATTGATTGAGTGTTGCTTTTTTTTTGTTCTTTAATATGTCATCTCCAGCACACGTTACAATCCCTGCCGTCCACAGACTGACACTCTTTGCATGTGTTTGCAGTTGAAGATGAGCATCCATCAACGCTGTCACCCAAAAAGAAGCAGCGCAACGGAGGCATGAGAAATTCACCCAACTGCTCACCCAAAGTGATGAGGTAAGACATTGATTTCAAGACACTCTCTGCAGCCTTCAAAAGGAAAGAGAGAGCGGCAGGAAGACGGGAGGGATGGTGATGGGTTTGGCGGGAGTAGGAGGAGTGGCGAGGGAGAAAAGGAATGAAGGAGAGGAGAGGAGCCCTCTAAGGCTCAGGCGTTTAAGCTGTCAGCCTGTCAGTGCTTAATGATAGAGCTGAAATATTTCTGTCATGAAAGAGGCTATGAAAAGCTGTTTGAAAAATACTCTTGCTTTAAAGTCTCAGCTGTCACCCCCCATCTCATCCACATGTAGTTCTTAAACAGCGGTGGCACTAATGACAGCAGCAGCCAATGAGATATGCCCATTTCGTTACTTAGCCTCAGGTTCTTCATCTATTGTAGGAGCCCCAGTGAGTAGTGTTTCTGGAACTTATGGCCATATGTGAGATGAACCATCACAATCAAAATGATTTCAGATATTATCTTTCTTTTATGCATTCCAGGGGAATTATAATGTTTCTAATTGGTTTTGGGCAATATAAGAGCTTGTTTCTGAACCATGCGGCCTGGCATCAGAAGAGCAGATATCTACAGTATATGAGATCATAGAACAAGCTTCAGCAAGGCATGACAAGATGTACTTATTATTCATATAGTATATAAAAAACTGATTCTAGGGTTTTTTAAGTAATAATCTTTCAGGCGGCACAGTGGTGTTGTGGGTTGTACTATTGCCTCATTGCAAGAAAGACATGGGTTTGATCCCCGGCTGGGACAGCTCAGGAAATTTCTGTGTGGAGTTTGCATGTTCTCCCAGTGTTCGAATGGCTTTTCTCTCGGGGCTATGGTTTCCTCCCACATTTCAAAGACATGCATGTTAGGTCAATTGGTGTCTCTAAATTGGCTCTTAGAGTGTGAATGTGTGTGTCTTGTGTTGTGAGTGTGTGTCTTATTATGGATTGGCACCCTGTCCAGTGTTGTACCTGCCCTTGCACCTAGAGTTGCAGGGCACTTTCACCGGCTGGCCCACAACCCCGTGTGGCTTAAGCTGAGGAAAATTAGTGAATGAATAATCTTTTGATTGATT
>JAOUQV010000034.1:7777834-7791472 GCA_028565295.1 Aspidoras spilotus | reverse complement strand
ACGCTGTATTGGCCGCAAAAGGAGGCCCTACACCATACTAATACATTATTGTGGTCTAAAACCAGGTGTTTCAGTTTTATTGTCTAACCCCTGTGTATATATATATTAGAGATGCGCATTGTTTAAAGATTCTGCACACAATGATATATTTTTGTATGTTTGCAGAAGACCTGTCTCAGACTCTCTATGATGCTGTGTAAAACTTATTTACTTATAAACATGCCTCAATCTTTTCATTGGAACACCGTTTTTAATAGGAAACATATATCACATAGTGATTTCCTTCGGGTTGATCCTGTTTACTGCACTTTATCATGTTTTTATGTAGAAAGAGTTTCAATATATTTATGCAGACTGTTGTGTGATATGTTGCTATACAATATTTAATGCCATGCAAATATTTATGTAACGTTTTCTTATGAAAAAGTAATTTTTGGAAGTATATTTTTTTGTACTGTAGAATTGATAAAATAGACATTTTATTTAAACATTTTTCTCAAAGTTTTTCCATGATGTATGATCTATGGATGTATAAGACTTTTGCACAGTAGTACTACATATTTGGAATAAGGAAGTCATTTTGACCTTTATTAAAACACACACAGCAAATACATTTTAAAATACACACAGGTTTGTATTCACTATTAGAACAATTGTAATGTCATAATTTGCTCACATTCTCCCATTCTCTTATCTGACATCATAGATAAAAAAGCGCAGCTACACATGACTGACCTGACAGCTATGATAGATGTTCAGCTTAAAATGGAAATGAAAAGCTTGGACTCATTCATCACGGTGAACATTAGTCCTAGTTAGGCACTCTTGTCTTATATTAACCTTGAACACTCGCTCTTATATACTTTCCCTAGCCAAATTAATCAAGTTGTACGCTAAATCAGCCGCAATAATATTCTGTGAATAATTATCTCTTTCACTGTTCATAATGTGTGATCCTAGATATTGTCTCCTTAAACAGCACACACACAGTATATGGTTTTTGAAAATAAACAAATACTTTTAGAAGATCTTTTAACGCAACATCTGGTGCTGTGGATCATAGTGGACAGGCAGAGAAAAACCAGAGGAAGTCAGAGTCACCCCTATTCCAGACCTGATGAGATAGCCATCAGTTTTTTTCCCCTGCTACGTGAAGCCTAAACAAGCGCCGTGTTTTCATTTTCATATTCCACTCGGCTTTTTTCATGACAGAGATAAGACGTATAAATTATGAGCAGCTGACAAAGTCGACTCAGTGCTCGAGGCCACTCATCAATCATGTCCTGTATGTCAGCAGGTAAATGATGTGGCCCCTGAAGGCACAACCCATTCTTACAGAAAGAGGGATGGAGAGAGAAATGGAGTATGAGTGACAGAGAGAAAAGCAAAAGTGGCCCAACAGCTGATCCGTAGTTAAAAACCCCTTTAAACACACAACAACATGAACAACGGTCGTTGTGGCCTTATACAATATGTTTAAGCACTGCAGCTTCAGGGCTATGTCTCTGCAAAACCTGATCATATAAAATTCTACACTGGTAGTCAAAATGAGAACATCGTACTATATAAAACTCCTTTGAAGACCACTCATTACTTCTGTAGAGAAGAGGCAGATCCAAAAAGACCTCAGGCAGTTTGGTTTTAATCTCACATTTTTGTTCTGGTGTAATTATGCACCGAACAGACCTTGGTCAGAGAAATACACACTAAAACAATGTGATATTCCTGGACGAGAGCCTGATGAAAGCCAAATCTCGCTAATGAGCGTGTAAACAACAGCAGCGAAGTAGACACGAGCCACTGTGAATGTTCACACCTAAGGCGTGCTTCAACCACACGCCTATGCTATCTGTGCCAAATATTCAACCATGCTTTAAAGTGCAACCCACTGCATCTCTGAGTGCTGTGTTTAACAAAAGCTCCTTGCCTCATCCTCTGAAGAATGTCAAGCTTGTTTGACAAAATGGTATGCATGTACAGCAGGAGGAAGGACAGGATCAAGTTCCATGCTGAATGCTGAGAGCAAAGATAAAAGTAATGAGACAGCGCTCGGGGAAATGACAGGTAAAACACAGATGTTTACACAGCACATGGGCTGCCTAATTTCATCCTGCTCTTTTCTCCCTCCATACTATCTCTTTCATATTCATTCTCTCTCTATCCCAACCATCTGCATGACTCCCTCCCTCCCTCAGTGGAGATATGCTGTGGCCTCTTTGGCTGTGTGGCTGAGTGAAGGATCCAAGTGTGTGCCCAGAGCACAGTAGCAAAGTTGTGACATGCATGTCAGAAATGCACTGAGGTCACGCAGCATGAGGTGCAGGCCTGCAGACATGACTCTATTGACACGGGCTGAGAGGGAGTGACACAACATCACGTAATAACAGTAACAACAACAACAACCCAGGTGCCTACAATCTGTTGAAGTACATCCCTGTGGAAGTAATGGGGAGCAAAAGGAGCAAGGCAGGTGCCATATTCATTACCAGCAACTTTCATCGCTTGACGGCGGGTTTAGTCTAATGTTGCAGAGAGCAAACAAATGCAGTGAAGCAATGTTAAATGCATTGTAGCAACCTCTAAAAACAACCGAAAGATGTTATCACAGCCCCTCAGACCTCTGGTTAAGTAGCATACTCACACACATATGGAAAAAGATAAAGGAAGAATAAATAAATGCATACTTGTTTTGATTAATGTACAAAGGAAATCAAGTTTTGTGAATAATGGCTCCCATATTAAATAATTCATTGTTCTTTGGTTCACAGACAAAAATATTTATTGTAAACACATCTAAAACATTCATTCTTTATTTCCTGCTTAATTCATACTTGGCCTCGGGCCAGCCGGTGCCCACCTGACATCTCTGGGTGCAAAGAAAGGAACCCTAGACAGGGTGCCACTCCATTGTAGAGCACACACTCACGCAGTCACACACATACACACAAACAGCCATTTTACAGACACCAATTTAGCTAACATGTCTTTGGAATGCGGAAGGAAATCGCAGCATCTGGAGAAAACCTGGGCAAACACGGGGAGAACAAGCAAACCCAACACACAAAAGTTTCCCAGAAGGTTTAAACCCTGGGCCTTCTTACTATAGCACTACCCACTTTGCCGACCTACATCTAAGACAATTTAATTGAGAATAAATGTGATTTAATTATACGCATTTACTAACGGTTATTCATTTGAAGATTAAGTATAGATAATTTCAATAAATAAATATCTACCACAACTCTTTTATACTGTGCGAACACTTGTTTAAAAATGCTTGGCTAATAACTGCGTGGTCCACCTTTTAAATTATTTACTGAACATAGGCGTCAGTAAAGATCCCGCTTAAACTTCTCATCAGTGAAGTTGACCCAGATCTGATGCAGCAGATCTACAAGTTTGTCCCCCTATTTAAGACAACGTGTGATCGCTTAATGATTTTTATGGGCTCCAACTATCAGTAGCTGATAAATAGTGCCTTAAAAATGATAACACAACTTGCCTTGGTGGAGGTCTACCTACTGTGCCACCATGTTGCCCACAGTTGGTGTTGCTATTATTGCTGTTATTATTATACATAAATCATTTATGATTTATTATTTTGTTGCCTACTATTTAAATTCAACCAACAGAAAAAACCCCAAAAATAATTAAAAGCTGGAGCTTGTGACTATGAACTGACAATGGAGCATGCATTCTGATGATTCAACAGCATTGTGAATAATGTGCGAGCTGAGAGACGAGAAGCATGCATTATAACACTCAATTGTAAGACAAAAGGGCCATTAACAGTGTCATGTCTCAGATATTATTTTACAGTAGCACGTATGATTGCAGCTCCCAGCAGGCTGTAAAAAAGCACATTCATTTCTAGTTTGGATATGAAACCCTTGGCATATCTCTCAGGGTAAAATAGGAAATGTATTTAGCTAGTGATCCTGTTGACATCCTAGCACTTTGTTTCCTGTGCTAACCTACTACGTAGTTCACATTACCAAAAGAATAAACATATGCAAAAGCTAAGCTTCACTTCGGCTCTGTGTGATAGTGTCTTTAGTGTTACCTTCATAAGTAAATGCATTATGAAAGAAAAACAGGTACATACATAGCGTATGTAGTGTATTAAACTTTTTTAAGCAGTACACATGTACGGAGTAAAAGATGAAGTGTTCATTGAATATCTAAAAGTGAGTGTCATTTATTCCTCTTACAGCAAAGCGATTTGGCATTTACTATTATAATTGACTAAGAAATGACAATACACTTAAAAAAATTTAGTGTTAGATTACCAGGAACTTTATTTAATCACTAATGCTATTGTAGGAAAATAAGGAAGATATATACGTTTTTTTTTATTCCTAAAGTTAAAATGACAATTTACTGTGTTACTGAGAAACATGAGAGACGTGAGAAACGTGAGCAAAGTGCAACGTCTTCGATCATGAAGTATTTCTCGTTTTTTTAAATGCTGACAACACTGTAGACTAGTTTCCGAATGCCCCTTGCTGTATGGCACTTCAACTTCAAATAATTAGGCAAATATAAAACGATTCTATTCATGTGCTGTGTCCACCATACATGTGTAACTTTGAATCATCCAGCCATAAGCATGTTTTTATAACAAGTGCCTTGCAGTCGGAAATACAGTGGTGCTTGAACGTTTGAATCTCTAGGATTAGCTGTTAATTAGAATCAGGGTTTTAAAACAATCAAATGACAATCAGTTAAAAGTGAGCACCCTCTTTAATTTAAAGAACAGGGATCTATTAAAGTCTGCTCTTCACATCACATGTTTGTGGAAGTGCATCATGAACTAATGGAGATTTCTGAGGACCTCAAAGAAAAGTTGTTGATGTTCATTAGACTGGAAAAGGTTACAAAACAATCTCTAAAGAGTTTGGAATCCATGGTCAGACAGATTGGGTACAAATGGAGGAAATTCAAGTCTATTGTAACCCTCCTAAGTAGAGTGGTTGACCAACAAATATCACTCCAAGAGCAAGGCCTTTAATAGTTGGCGAAGTCTTACATTAGCTAATGCTAATGTTCATGAGTCCAACATTAGGAGAACACTGAACAACAATGGTGTGCATGGCAGTGTTGCAGCTGCTTTAAAAAAAACACTTCTTCTCATGTGCAGTTTGCTAAAGATCACATCAACAAACCAGAAGATTAATGGAATAATGTTTTGTAGATGGATGAGGCCAAAATAAGCCTTTTTAGTTTAAATAAAAGACATTAATTATGGAGAAAGGAAAACACTGCATTCCAGCATAAGAAGCTTATTCCGTCTGTGAAACATGGTGGTGGTAGTATTATGGTTTGGGCCTGTTTTGCTGCATCTTGTACAGGACAACTTGCATTAATTGATAAAACAATGAATTATAAAGAAACACATAAAAACATCTATCCATGAATTGAATCTCAGGAGAAGGGTGATCATACAGCAGGACAACAAGCCTAAGCACAGAAGTCGTTCTATCAAAGAATGGTTCATGAAGAATAAAGATAATGTTTTGGAATGTCCAAGTCAAAGTACCGACCTTAATCCAATTGAAATGTTGTGTAAGGACCTGCAGTTAGTGAGGAATGTGAGGAAACCCGTCAACATCACAGACTTGAAGATGTTCTGTAAAAGTCCTCCAATCCGGTGTGCAGTACTGATTAAATGTTACTGGCAATGTTTAGTCGTGGTTATTGCCACATAGGGGGTCACACCAGATACTGAAAGCAAAGATTCACATAATTTTGCCACTTACAAACATGTACAAACATTTCCTCAATACATAAATGAGCAAGTATAATATTTTTGTCTTATTTGTTTAACTGCGTCTTCTTTATTTATTAAACGTAATAAATAAATAAATACAAACTTTCAAGCACCACTGTAGTCTCCAAGCTGCTGCTATATAGAAGAATTAATGTAACACAAATACAGAAACAATATGTGAAAATTGCCAGCTAGTGCAAATAGATACTGTATATTCATTTATAATAGACCACACAATATTCTCTGACCATCTCATCTGAAGTTCAGCAGATGAAAAAAATGTCAGACATCATTTTGACCGGATCTCCCACAGGGCCACAGAAAGCAATCACTCCCAACACCAAAGAGAAGGAGAACTGTCATGTCTGGCATGATGAGCACAAAGCCTAGCTGTAGTCTTCAGTGCTGCAGAGGCGGCCGGTCCGAGAGCAGCCTGAAAACAAACAGCTCTGAACTACCTGACATGCACAGACAGCCCAAGCCAATACGCACAAGGCAGAACTCAAGCATTCATGACATCCATGACACAAAGTATGGGAAAGACACAAAACGGATAAAAGTAGTGAAGTTATTTTTAATGATGAGATTCGGTATCTGAGATTGTTATTTAGATATATTAGATATTATGAATCATTTTATTACAGCTATTATCCTGTGGGTTCAATACAGCAGTATTGAACCCACAGGATAATAGCTGTAATAAAATGATTTATAACATTGAAAATAAACAAAATAAATCCACAGAAAGGACACATTATAGTTCAGTGCCCAAACATGTCGCAAACTGGAGACCTGTCTGGAAAGCAAATGACAAAGGCTCTTAGATGTCTGGAAATACGAGGAGTTTTGACAGGATATGGTAACGCTATCTGATGCACAAGATGCAGATTGCTTTACAGGGAGAAAAGGGCCAGATCCCCTGTGCTTTTGGACTGAGGTGCGATGAAAGAAGGAAGCACCACTTATCATATTACCTTATATACAAGGTTGCTGATTGATACTGCCGGGCTAGTCAAACACAAGGTTCCAGTGCTTACTGGTTACACACTGCATGTGCATGCCAATAACAATTCAAGATGTGATAAATCATGTTTTGTTCCATGTCATAATTCATTCTTGCATCTGTGATACTTTTTATTTAGTGGGAGAAAAAAAGAAACCACCAGGTTCAGAGGCTGACCTGCATCGCCAGAATGGAGTCAGGTTCTGTCTGGGAATAGGCCTATTCTATTCTAACACCTGCTTCAGAGAGAACGCTCTACCTCTCATCCTCTCATCTGTTAATAGAACAGTAGTATGCACTCTCCCAAAGCTCCAGCCCAGTGTCCTGAGGTCACTGATCAAATGAAACTGCTTGCACATCCCACACTGAGAAAGAACAATCCAACACAAGACAAAGGCTGGGCTGTGTTTGAGGCATCAGATAACAACATAGTGGATACAACCTGGGCTATCGTTAGAGAAAACACAATAAACAAAATGTCTGCGTATTCTGTTATAGCTGACCTGAATTTGCCTCAGGACTTTACATCAGTCAGAATTCATTTTTGATGATGTCATGAAGCTCATGCCTGGTTAATGTCTGAATATTCCCACGGTTGAATTAGTCCTGGCAATATCTCAACCCCAGCTATTAGCCATGCCTGTATTATTCAAGCTAACATTTATGTAACTAACATCTGCCTTGAAGTCCAGGCTAAATGGAAATTTCCAAGGTTTATGAAACCGTGGACCCAATTCAAGCACTTTAATATGTGACAACCATATTCTGTGCATAGGAGCAATGAATCTGTCAGCATCCTGCACAGTGCAAGTTTCCCGAAGGTCATATACTGGATATTAATAGCTAGCCATGAATGTCAGAGGGCATGACCTGCAACAGTACCTATGTGGTGAATAGTTAATGAAAAAAAGTCTATTCTATTACTATATAAAACCTTCCAGTTTACCAATGCCCAAGAGTGGCAACACAAACAGAAAGACACACACATGTAAGGAGTACTACCTTCCATACAGAGGTCTGCAAAGCCTCAAGCAAAGTGAGGTGACACACAGCGCTGGCCACTGTTTTAGTCAATCGGCAATGCAGCAGATATTCTGTCCTTAGAGCGGAATGAATGAAGCATGATGGTCACTTGACCTGGCTGACCTGCGGCTGACCCCAGAGACAGTAGGGGGAATGTTTTGTGAAGGCTTCAACCCTCTCTTATTTCAAAAACTGAATAAAGAGGACAAAGTTAATATAGTAAAAGAATTGAATTGATTTAAGCAAAGCGAGATTTAGGAATGAAAAATTCCAACATCAGATATGATGCTTAAAATATACTCGACAAGGTTCTCATGGAAACATTGAAGAAACGTCCTTGTGCATCCAACAGTTATGAAAAGGCGTCTTTTGATAGACTACAGACAGACAGAACATTAAAATTTAATGCAGTGCTCTGGTCCAGTTAATCTCCCGTGGCCCTGCCTGTTTGTTCTCACGTGAAGAGATGTCAATACAAAGTAAAAGATGCAGTTCTCTACTCTGCATCTGGGCACACACCCACGAGGTGTCGGTTCTACGTTAGGGCAGGTCTGACTCTCTGCTATCCCTCTCACTCATACACAATACATCTCCTTGACTTTTCAAAAAAAAAAGATCAGGAAGAAAAACAGACATGGAAAGATACTATTACAGCCGTTGTCAAACGGTAATCAAGCCCCCATAACACAGACTTACTTAAGTTTCTCATTAATCACTGTCTGGGCTGACACCCATAAACTCACTGCACTGCAAAAATAACCACCAACATGATGCTCATTTTCTTCCATCTCTGCTGTCGAAGCCTCTGTGCCTGCAACTGTTACAGTTCTTTACTCTCTTCAGGCACCAGGAGCTTGTTTATTTACTGCTGCATCTTTTAATTGCCAATGAACTCACTGCAAATAAAAGTCAGCACTGTCACAGTGCTAAACAGTTTGTTCGATTGCTTGTCCCATAAAGCGTGAAATATTAATTGACTTATGCAATTCTGTAACAGGAAGATTACACTTGTGTAGATGAAGCACTGAAAGTGTCTATGCTCATTTCAACTATATGTAATGATTTGTTATATATATAGGACAATCACTACTGAGCAGACGGGTCACAAAATGTTCCGATACATACCGTATGTGGGGACACTTGGTCAAAAACAAGGATTCTTCTCAGAATTATGCATAAATCAACAATTAAAAGAAATTCGACCTTGCATGTTTGTCAACAGCGGTGATTTAGTTTCTGCTATCTTTACATAACAGGAGGTCAAACAATTCTCAGTCGAATCAAAATAAATAATGCTGATGAGGACATCTTCCTGTCACATGGTGTCTTAATGATGCAAAGTTAACACACACTAAATAACAGTCTCTCCCAGGCTTGACAGCCTCAGAAATAATTGACCAATATGTTGCAAGCTGAGCTACAGTGGGCTGAGAATCTAATCCTGCAGCTGACAGGATGCATTGAGCATGCCACTAAATTCTGCATTATACACAAAGCAGTGGCAGGTCAGGGAGGAGACTCCTGCAGGCCATTATGTGATGCCATCAATGAGGCTAAATTACCTGCCTCTCCACAATATGCTTCAGTTAACTAATTTCCTGACAGCTCGCTGTCTCACAAGAAAAGCCCTGAATTCTCTAGCTGTCAGCTGCATGATGGACTATTTCTCTCTTCAAATTCCTCCTTGTATTGGTTGGCATTTTTTTTCCTATACTAACCTTCAGCAAGAGCTTGGATTGCAGCGGAGGGGCAGAATCTTCAAGTATTAGCAACCAGAGTAGTCAAAAGTTTACATGCAAAAAAAAAATGGTTAGATGAGAACTTTACTAAAAGTAAAGTGTATCGATTGAACTTGTTTTATCACTAGTTTGTAGTGTAACAGCATTGCAGATCACAATACAGAATAAATTCATAGAACAAAGTGAAAATTCTTTAAAAAAATAATAAAAAAAACACCACCAACCACGAAGCACAGCACTGTGTTCTTCACAAAGCAATGTCAGTGCCTGTCTGATTTGCCACTTCACTCTTCTCTTTTCTCCTCTGTATGTGTGTACGTTCATTTCAGAGGTGGGCTATCATCATCTCAGGAATGACAGTAGGTGGAAATGGTATCTTTCATTACACACAGCATAAATAGTGTAATCTATCAGGGCTGTCAATCAGAATGATTCATTACAGGCTGTCAGAGAGAAGAGTGACATATTAGAAAAGTTTTGTTAACAATGCCTATTGCGAGTGGGGCCTGCCACAGAGGCGAGTGATTAATGTGTTGTCAGGTTGTAATCCCACACCGCTGGCTAATGAGGCAAGAATTTATCATCTTTACAGAGTGGCAGATGTCAGAGTGAAAGGATTCCAAGTGCTGGAAACAATGGATTTTTTTTCCTTACTGGCCCTGATGTCTTTGACATGTTTTGAAATCTACAAAGAAGCTTTTCGTAAGCATAAAACTCAATAGCACAGCTTTCATTTTGCGTCCTTCTGAAGCGCAACAAGTCAACTAAGACATACAGTAGATCAAGCTACTCATTTTATCAGCCCATGTACAAACATATTGCAATCATGTTTTAGAAGTGGGTGAAATGTAATGACAGTTTTAATAAGTTTCTCTCCACCTTCTTTTTGCTGGGTGATTAAAGTTGGGCATGGTATCTTATTCTTTACAGTAGGCCAGGGTAAGAATTAAGCTTGTTTGGCTATGCCTGGCTCATGGTATTGGATTCCCTGTTGCAATGCTGGCTCCAGCACCCCGCAGGTCTCAGACTGCTCGCCCCCACAGGAGCCTGATGAAAAGCTCCCAGATCCCATCTCTGTCACAGCTACTTTCCCATCACTATGCATACGCTTAGATCATTACACAGATATTTACTGTGCTCACAAGACAAAATGCTTACAATTTATTTTTTTATTTGTTATTCTGTTATCCCTATCAGTTTACACTCCACCACAAAAAATGGAATTTTAGAAATGATTACATTTTCAGCTGTGAGACCTTATATATCTTATATAGACACGTGTGTGTCTTTCCAAATCATGTACAGTATAGTGGGCAGAATTAACCATAGGTTGACTCCAACCAAGATAGAAGACCCCCCCCTTGTGGGTTGCTAGGTGTGAACTGAGTGATTTTTGGTGGTATATTTACAGTATTTACCACATGCACGCATTTGGAAATCAAACTCACTCAGGCGATAAGTGTAAAACAAATCGTTACAAAAACATGGCATGTAAAGCTGGTTATTCTCTTGCTGATGCACATCTGTCTCTGAGGTCAGAGATATGCTTATCCTTGAACTGACTGAGTGGGAGATAAATCTCTATCAGCGTCCCCTCAACTAATGAAACCTAAATTAAGTGTTACAACAGTAGCAGAAGCGACCCAGCCTATTTGCATGCGTATATAAATCATGATGACACAATTAGCGTTATGTGATACAATCAGAGGGAGGATTACTTTAAATTTGCCTAATGATCTGGCTCCATCGAAACTCCTGCGCTGGCACGTTGGCGAGCAATGTGGTGCACACACACTGAAGCCTTTCCGAATAAGCCATCTGTGTTTAATTAGGCTGGCAGCATCTTACAATCATCTGAGGAAAACTGAAAAGTTAAACTGTAATTAAACTATAAGAACTGGCGCTGTGGGACGTGCTTGTCTGTGCCTCTGTAATTGCAAAAATATCACTGAGTGAGTATTGTTTATGAAGTGAAACAGCAACTCACTTAGCGTTAGCATAACTTAGCCTGTCCACAGATAAAACCCAGACAGGAAACCCAGGCTAAATGCTGTTAACGCCTATGCATCTACAAATCAGCGTATGCCTAAATTATACGTTTGCTCATCTTTCACAGCTAATGAGTAAGGATGTGAAAAACACACTTAAAAAAAAAAACTGTGAATTAAAATCAGTCTTATTATTTACAAATGAATACACCAGTATACACGACCTCTTGCTTAATGCTAGTAATAAAGCCGCTAATATTATTAAAGTTATTACTAACTAAAGACTTTTGAAATTTTCTAGCCTGCTAACACATCTTACAACAGACAGATAGGAATAACACATCCAAACTAGTCTTACTCATTCCACGAAGTGACACAAATATAAAACATCATCATGACTGCTCAAACTAATTCCTGTTTTCAAACAAAATCCTACAAAATACCACTTGTATAATAAGCGTGACATGACACATGACACCGCATTGTATTAGCCCATAAATCAATTGTGGAGCTATTACTAACAAATATCTCTGCTTTAAAGTTGTACTGTCTGTTTATGTTGTGCAATGTTATCTGATTTATGTAGACACTGTGAGTCTTTGCCTCTAATTGTGAGTGTTTCGTATTATCATGAACAATGCCCTTGCTGTGACCTCTAGATTTCCAGCTGCCAGAGCACTTTCAGCAACTTCAAAACACAAGATATCTGTCCTGAACTCAGTCTCTTAGGACAGATGACGAAAAGCCCAGCCTATCTTCAGCTCTCTCAGACACGAAACATGGAGGCGTCGCTGCTCTTGTCCAGCTGCCATGCAGCAAGAGAAACAACAGCATGTTGAGGAGGATGTGTCTCAGGCTGGTAGATAGCAAGCATATGTGCGAGTGGGCCGGAGTGATGATGTTATTTTGCTCTCAACGTTGAAGCCTTGACACTTTTTGTTTATGTAGCTTATTATCAGTAGGAAGGACGGAAGGACGGAAGCAAACATTTGCCACAATTTTAAAAGCAACAGCATGTTGTTTAAATTTGTAAAGTGCATCCTCTCTTAGTTTAGACATACTTACATACAATGTATTTCCAAAAGTATTCGCTCACCTGCCTTGACTCACATATGAGCTAATCCATAGGATTCAATATGGTGTCTGTTCACCCTTCGCAGCTAGAACTGATTCAGCTCTTCTGGGTAGGCTGCCCACAAGGTATAAGAGTGTGTATATGAGAATTTTTGACCATTCTTAGACACTGAGGTTGGCTCTCAGTCTCTGCGCTAATTCATCCTAAAGATGTTTTATAGGGTTAAGGTCAGAACAAGTTCACCCAACACCAGGCTCTGTCATCCATGTCTTCATAGAGCTTGGTTTGTGCACTATTGCACAGTCATGTTGGAAGAGAAAGAAGCCAGCTTCAAACTGTTCCCACAATGTTGGGAGCATGGAATTGTCCAAAATGTCATGGTATGTTGAAGCATTCATACACATGTAGTCACGGTTCGGATAATTTGGATAAGTGAGCAAATACTTTTGGAAATAAAATGTAGATTCCAAATAGGTGTAGAATTCCACAGTGTCTTCACACTGGACCAAGTAAGCATGAATGACCAATTCTAGGGTCACGTTGTTTTTCACCATTAAGGCTCAGGAAGTGCTCCTAGACCAGGGCAAATATTCCAGATACTCTCATTGATATTTTCATTACTTTACTTAAGTAGCAAAAGTCTTTTTTTAAGTCTTAAAAGCTCAGTAGGTAGTGTGCTCTGCTGGAAAAAGCCAGGCGCTCAGTCAGTTTATCCCTATTAACAGAGCACATCTGTGCAGCCAGCCATCGCAAAGCGATGATGGTATATGACATTATTGGCAACAATCAAGCAATTAAGTGTGTTTTTGGATCGGTTGAAAATTCATTGTTTCCAAGGGATGAGCCATTCTCATAAAAGATATTTAGGCATGTGAACCGACACTGGAGCCTTAATTACTGTAACATTGCTACGGGGGTTGGACAATGAAACTGAAACACCTAGTTTTAGACCGTCAATTCGTATTGGGAATGACACATACAAGTCTTGCACAGTGGTCAGAGGGATTTTAAGCCATTCTTCTTGCAGAATAGTGGCCAGG
>JAOUQV010000034.1:7699124-7709733 GCA_028565295.1 Aspidoras spilotus | reverse complement strand
CACGGGGAGAACATGCAAACTCCACACAGAAATTCCCAGGTCGCCCCACCCGGGGATCGAACCCGGGTTCTCTTGCTATAAGGCCACAGCACTATCCACTGTGCCACTGTGCCGCCACTATTCTATTCTATTCTATTCTATTCTATTCTATTCTATTCTATTCTATTCTATTCTATAATTCTTTATTAGATATTAATTAAAAGGTTATACTCATACAAGAGTTTCACATCTCACACACAAAATCATATATCTATACACAAGTCAGTGTCAATTAACATTTCAAATTTATCTAGAATGCCTGTCTTTGGATTGTGGGAGTAAACCTGAGTACCCTGAGTAAACCCAAATGAACACGGGGAGAACATGCAGAAAAACTCCACACAGAAATTTACCAGTCGCCCCTCCCAGGGACCAAAAGATTGATAGGCCATAAAGTTTATGTGCCCTAACAAATATTTGAAAACAATCAGTTTAAAAATAGAATTGTGTTTTTTTTTGGCTCAGTCTCCAAAAAATCTTTAAGCCACATTTTCTCTCTATAAGGCTGCCCCCATAAACGCATCTCAATCATAGAACCCAGTGCTATTATCACACCAGGATACTTCTCTCCTAGACCAGCTCAGTTCATTTATAGGCTAGCTGCCTAATCTTTAAGAAGGCACTTGACCTTATGAGAACCCCTCATATGTTACAAACCAGGTGAAAATCATAAAGCACAGGAATGCAATTATTTAAAGATGCCTACTAAAATGACACCCGTCAGCTAGGGGACGAGCTAATACCAGGGTGTGATTGATGAGTCTGTAGCTTGTGCCAAATAAAAGCTCTTTCCCCCTGAAGTCTTTCCTCGAAGAGGCATCCAATCTGAGACCAACACTTGTTCCAGCCCTCTCATTCTAGGAAAGGTGATGCTCGAGAGCTAAAAGTAACATAGCCAAACAGAAAGGAAAGATACAGATATACAGATATGGTAAGGAATGTAATTTACAAATAAATAAGGAAGACATACAATATAAATACAGATTGCTGAGGGGAAGATTATAAATAACTGGAAAAATTGAGTTTGTATAACTTACAGTGTAGTAGTTATGAACATGAATGCGAAACCATTTGGACTGGCATCTTGTGTCTGAATAGATTATAGGAACTACTACCTAGTCCTAGTTTCATGGAGGTGTGACTTATGGAACACAGAAACAACAAACTATAATATAACATAATATAACATACAGTATATGGTTCTATTATTATGTAATAATTAAAATAAATTATATATTAGCAAACTCAAGATTGTAGTATGTTTATCAGATGCACACAGATTTTATTGCTTTACATCAAATGGATGTCATAGCAGTTTATTACTATATACAATTAATTACAATTAAACTGAATGGTATATTATAAAACTAAAGATTGCAATATATTTATCAGATGCTTCACTCAAAAATACAAATTATTTTATAACTTTGCATCATATAGGTGTCTTAGAGTGGCAGTTTATTCAAATAAAACTAAAATTAAACTGAATGATATATTGTGAAACTAAGCATTTTAGTAATGTTTATCAGATGTATCTCTGTTCAATGCAAAGGATTTTATAACCCTACATCACAGGAGTTTCGTACAGTAGCAGTTTATAATAAAAATTTAATCAAATGATATCGTGGCGTCCGCCATTGTGGATTGGGGGGACAGGATTACCCAACATGCTGTACGGCCGACAGTATCACGCACCATCTGGGGAAATACTATTGCAGGGAATGGGGTAATGAGGGTTTTAGAAGGTATAGCATTGCTGTATTAGCTGCAAAGTGTGCATATAAGAGCAATTTCTGAGAATAAAAGAGCAATTTCTGCAAGCTGTGTCTCTACTGATGCACGCTACATTTGGTGTCAGAAGTGGGATTTGCTCTCCAAGCACTATGGAAGCAATCCTTGATAAAATTTCTTCAGGCAGAGCTGAGCAATCTCTGGCACCACAACCAGGGGAAAAAACACAGCTACCCAAATGGCAGATAGGAAAAGTGAACCGCTGTGGTGCAAGTCAGCGGGCTCAAAAGCAGACCTGGTACAGGAGATACCCAACGGAAGCAACTGCTGACAGTAAGATGACAGCGAAAAGGTGAGCGAATCGGTTTACTGGGACCCAAAATATCTCTGCTGGTCCGGCAAGCGTACGCGAGATTTCTGCGTTTCGCACAAAAGACATTGACTTTGGATTAGTTTCTAAACACACTAGCTCCAGGTGAACTAAGAAAGCGAGTACATCTGTTAGCCCGAGCTTGCTCCAAGAGGCAGTCACAGCAGAGCACGCAGAACTTGTTTTTCTTAGTCATGATTCGGAATTGTCACTACCATGTCGCACTTTGGGGTAATGAGGGTTTTAGGGAATAAAAGAGCAATTTCTGCAAGCTGTGACTCAGTGTCTTCTCTGACGCATGATACAATATATTTTAACAAACTAATAGTTGTAGTATGTTTATCAGAGCCGTGTCTTTACATCATATGGGTGTCTCATAGTAGCAGCCTTTTTACAATATAAAATAAATAAAAAATTAAAACAAGGGATTTATTTTAAAAGCTTGTGGCATGTTTATCAGCTGTGGGTCTGTACACCACAGGCAGTTACTGCACTTTGTTAACGGACCCAGTAATATTACCTAGTTTTGCAGAGAAATGAAAAGATTGGGAAGCTTGATGAAATATAAAGACTTATTTTGTTATCATTTCAATAAAAATATATTGTTTTAGACATTTTATGGTTTTTTATGTGACAGGATGAGAATATCTGCTGAAGTTAATCTGCACAAAGCAAGGTCCATAAAGACATGGATATCAGTATCTGGTGTGCATAAACTTGACTGGCCTGCATAGAGTCCTGACCTTAAGCAGATAGAACATCTTTGGGATGAATTAGAGCGGAGACTAAGAGCCAGGCCTTCTCGTCCAACACCAGTTTGTGACCTTACAAATGCACTCCTGGAAAAATGGTCAAAAATTACTATAAACACACTCCTAAACCTTGTGGGTACCATTCCCAAATGAGTTGAAGCTGTTCTAGCTGCAAAGGATGTACTGATGTCATATTGAACCAAATGGATTAGCTCATACAGGAGTCAAAGCAGGTGAGCGAATACTTTTGGAAATATAGTGTATGTTTCCTTTCCTAATTTTAAACTAGTGTTTGTAATTGTTTATAATAATGCCACAATGCATGGTTCTTGGCATTATTGGGTAGCAGTTTACTACAATAAAAAATCATTACAATTAAACTAAATGATATATTAACAAACTAAAGTTGTTGTACGTTTATCAGATATATCTCTGTACACTAAAATCATTTCTAATTTTTACACAATATCAGTAGCAGTTTATTTCAACAAGAAAATATTAAAATACAAAAATTAAGAGACTTATAATTATATAAACTAATTGTATTATAGCACTTTTTATCTATGTAGGGAAATCGAACATATCATGGTTCTTGACCTGCAACTCACAATAACATCAGACATTTACTGTAGCTGTTTTATAAGTCTACATTTCTCTACATTCATAACTCAGTTTCTGTAGGTTATGTCATAATTGATGACTTTACAATGCATGTTGCCCTCAGACCATCCGTGTGCAAAGACTGATAAAGCCATATATACAAGTTTGACAGCTCACCACAGTAGAAATGTAAGTCTAAATGGGCCGAGATTTGGCACCTGAGTAGCAGGAATGTCTACCTATTGACCCATAGAGTTTCGGAAAAAAGATTTAATAACAATAATAAAGCTAATAATAATATTAGTAATAATAATATTATTAATAATGTTAATAATAATAAAAAAATCAACAACACTGTTGGTGATAGACCCCTTGAAAAAAAAATAAATAAAAAAATAAAAATAATAATAATAATCTAAGATAATAAGATTGCAAACACCATCAGTGCTTTGAAGTCTAATATTACTAAAAATAATAATGATACAGTTACAAGTCAAGAAGTTTTATTAACAATAGTCTCTGGGCAGTGATGGAATAAGAACTCAAATGTGAAAGTAATACATTTTGCCACTATGTTTGCACACAGTGGAATTGGTCTTCTGCATTTAACCCATCCGTGCAGTCAAACACACACATAGACACACACTGGTGAAATGAGCACACGTGCCCGGAGAAGTGAGCAGCCAGCACAGCGCCCAGGGAGCAATTGGGTGCCTTGACTTGTCAGTACTTCAGCCATGACTTGTCGGTACTTGGAATCGAACCAGGGACCTTCCGGTCGCAAGGCTGGTTCCTTAATGACAAGCCTACAACTGCCCCAAATGTGAATGGCTCTTCACATGATTTTGGAATGCCCAACACATTCACCCATATTATTAAATGTGAAAAGTGCACAAGATCACAAGATTCCATATTCTGTGATGCATTTCTAATCATGAGCTTGGGTATTTGAGTTCCTTCATGTCCTGTAGCTTCTTTCTTCAGCAAGGACTTTTTTCATCATGTGATTTTATTAGCACCAGTATCTAAACTCTAGATCCTATTGTTTCTGAACAATAGACAAAAAAGCAGATGTTTTTCAATACTTTTAATAACTGGTCGTCCAACAACAACATCAACAACATCATGATTAAAGTAACTGTTCCCTAATTTGAATATTTTATAAACTACATTTCTCATCTGTATCTGTATGTTCTGTATGTTCATAAGCAGTGCACAGCTGGTGTATAAGTGGCTGATTAGATAACTGCATGAATAAGAAGAATGTATTCCTATTAAAGTGGCCTGTGATTCAATTCAGAAATGAGGGACATAAAGCCATGTATAACTAAAGGAATCCTACAAAATATATTTTCCTTACTAGTGCACATTTAATTTTACTTATGCATCTCATAAAAGAAGTGCATTAGCACAACATGTTCCAAAAGCAATATGATCAGCAGTAAGAGCAACTCCCTAAAAGACACCCCATCAAAAAGATATACTAGTGGTCGTTTTTCACAGGCATGCCTGCTGAGTATTTTGTAGTCCTCTACAAAGCTCAGCTATCAGATGTGCCTCTAGAGGTAGGTTGTTTAAGGAACAATTAGGAGGGGTATACAAAGCCATTTGCAGGCAGTCTCGCTTCCTCGGCTCCCTAACTGGAGTACCTTTCAGGCCTGATTTATCACTCTGTCGCTTTCAGAAGGCAACATAATTAATAGGAGCATGGACTTCTAATTTCAATGACTTCCACAGCAAGTGGATTTCTTTTGATTTATGATGGCTGGCGAGTTTGCATTTTATCAGTTCATTCAGTCATTATTTATGCTGATGACCAATTTCAATGGGTCGCTATCATCTAACTCACTACTAATCAAAGAGAATTAGGGTTCACTGCATTATTTAGGCGCTACTCATTTATCTTCAGAACAAGGCTAGAGAACAGTTGCAGTCCTGCCTAAGATTCACCAATGACTGTAGAGTTTAAAAGGCATGATTATAATTAACAGGGTCATAGCACACAACGTACATAATGTAGCACGCTATAACACAAAGCACATAGGATACGGTCACATATTGCACACAATGACACAATGCACATAGCATGCAATGTCACATAACACATCGAATGCAATTTCACATACGACATAGCATGCACTGACTCAATGCAAAGAAAACACGTGGCGCATTGCGAGCATTAACAAAATGTGCATAGCACATAATAATAATTGATACTTTATTGATCCCTGTAAGGAAATTCTTTCTTTCTATGCATTTAACCAATACAGGGCTGAACACCTGGAGCAGTGTGCTGCACCCACTGAGGCGCACAGGGAGCAGTTGGGGATTGGGTGCCTTGCTCAACGGCACTTCAGCCATGACTTGCCTAGAATAGGGTTCAAACCAGCGATCTCTTGGTCCCCAGCCCTTTACCCTATCTATTAAGCCACGGCTGACCCCAAATGACACAAGGCACATAGCACACAATGACACAGTTCAAAGTGTATGACATGACACAAGGCACATAGCACACAATGACAATATTTTCATATCCATATATGGAGAATGACAAATGTTTAAAATGTGTACATTATTACCAACCACAGGTCCTGGCAACAATAAGTGTAACTTTTTACATGTGATATAATGAAGTGGAGAAGACCGACTCACTGTGGCAACCCCTGTTAAATAGAGATGCCGAAAATAAAGTATAATACATAGGATATGGAAGGAGAAATCAGTCTTCACAGTTAGTTTGCAAGTCCATAAAAACACAGCGGAAAACAATGCAAACAATTAAACTGTGTGAATGGAAAATTTTACAGTAAGAGATTAGGTGTGACTTTTTTTATAAGACTAAGAATCACAGTAAAACATTAGCTAACAAGCAGAAAATAGGTGGGTTTTGTTGGGGCACTAAACAGCGGTCATACCAGACACATAATAAAATCCGCCTGGTGAAAAAGCCTATAAGAACATGGTACATGATAAAAGGGCTTGCTTCTGAGTTCATCTACAACAAGCATAACCCCTAAACCCATCTCAAACTAAATAATTTAGCTCGGTTTGATAGCTAGGTTTCCCCTCCATAGACACAAGATACCAGAGCTGTCAACCAACACTGCACCAATGACAGGTGCAAATTTATTAGTCACAAAGTAGCTTTTAGCACATATCAAGTGGCCATTGATAGTGTATGAGGTTGCTATTTCAGAGGTGAAGAAATGAAAGCGAATCATGAAGGTCATTTTCAGGAAAAGAGAGTGGAAGGATCGCATAGTCTAGATTACAGCAAGAATTCAACAATAATGAATGCCATTATTGTACACCACAAAGTGTGGGCATCATTGGCAAATAAAATAGTTGAAACCTCTTATATAGGATCTATTATATCGTATTTTCATGGAATGTATGATCTGTACTTTTCCTTGAAATATGATTATTATGTATTCACCTATCAAAAGGAAGTTTAACATGTGGTGTTCATATGTTCTGGCCACATGAAGTTTGTGAAGGCCACATGAAGAAAGTTGGTGATCCCTGTGCACACTGCTCCTCAGCATCCATTGAAACAGCGCTTGGTCTACTGCCATACTTCCACTTCTTACAATACCACTGATAGTTGACTGGATTTTTTCTGATTGGTTGATGGATCAGAAGTAGTAGTAGTGAGGAAATATCATGACTGGACAAAGGTGGCATACTATCACAATATCACACACACAAACACAACACACACATATTATATATACAGTATGTATGTATATATATATATATGTGTGTGTTTATCTCTGTACATACTTTGTTTATGGTTGTCTGCTTGATTTATTGATTGATTGTGGTTAAATAGACGTATGCATGAAGATATCATACAAACCCGATTCTACAAAAGTTGGGACAAGTACAAATTGTAAATAAAAATGGAATGCAATAATTTACAAATGTCAAAAATTGATATTGTATTCACAATAGAACATGGACAACATAGCAAATGTCGAAAGTCAGACATTTCAAAATTTCAGGCCAAATATTGGCTCATTTGGCATTTCGTGACAGCAATACATCTTTAAAAAAAATTGGGACGAGGCAATAAGATGCTTAAAAAATGTAAAGGTATATAAAAGGAACAGCTGGAGGACCTATTACCAATAGGTCATTAACATGACTGTGTATAAAAAGAGCATCTTAGAGTGTCAGCGGCTTTCAGAAGTTGGACAGTGTAAAATTGCAAATAGTTTGAACATATCATCATCTACAGTACATAATATCATGAAAAGAATCAGAGAATCTGGAAGAATGGTTCAAGGCCAGAAAACCATACTGTGTGCCTGTGATCTCCAGGTGCTTAGATGGCACTGCATCATACACAGGTATGCTTCTGTATTGAAAATCCCAAAATGGGCTCAGGAATATTTCCAGAGAACATTATCTGTGAACACAATTCACTGTGCAATTCGCCATTGCCAGCTAAAACTCTATAGTTCAAATAAGAAGCCGTATCTAAACAAGATCCAGAAGTGATTAATTTCTTTAAATGTACATATATAATTAAACATGTAATTAAACATGGGGCTGTCGTAGGCTTGTGGTTAAGAAACCAGCCTTGCAACCGGAAGGTCCCTGGTTTGATTCCAAGTAACAACAAGTCATGGCTGAAGTGCCCTTGAGCCCTTCACCTGTGTGTGTGTGTACTTATGTGTTTCACCTGTGCGGATGGGTTAAATGCAGAGGACCAATTCCGCGGTGTGCAAACATAGTGGCAAAAATGTATCACTTTCTAAAAAAAGAAAAACATTTTTTTGTTCTATTGTCTGATAAAAATGGCCAATAATATCACAAATTACTTTATTGCATTTTTAGAGAGTGACCCAACATTTGTGGAAAAGTAGCTTGTATTATGGCAATGGAAGTGGATAACATTTGCAATGCGAGATCAGCTAAAACAATCAGTATGATACACATTCAAATGACCTCAACTTTTTTATGCAAAAACATTATTTGTCCTTAAGAGACCCATAAAATCATAAAAGAACTGTACTCAGATTTTTTTAGTTGGTCCTTACAGTAATATAACAATCCTGAGGTAAAGTTTCATTGATAGAAAATGACATTTATGAGGAAAGAGCTTAATACAAAAACCCTCTATCTGGTAACTGACACAGTTAATATTCAAGAGAACTACCAATTTAGAGCAGAAAAGATTCAAACATGACAGCGGTTTATGACTTGAATGAAACTTGTGTCTCAGCCTGCCAGAGATGTCTGGAAATCAACTGTGTTTATTTAAATAGCTAAAGCCAAAAGACCTCGAAAGGAGCAAAACCATAAATGATCTGCAATGTGCTTTATGGGTCAAAAATCCAAAGTGTCTCATATTTTTAACTTTTAGTTAGCCAAGTTTTGTATTTCACCAATGTGTGGCATTCCATGGATGCAGGAACTAGGTTCATATGCATCATCATCTAGATTTGGAATAATGTAGCAAGTTAAAGGAATTTACACAGATGAAAAATGTATGCTTCAAATATTTGGCAACAAATCCAGCACTGATAAACAAACTCCATTTGTTACCTGTTTTCCTTTGCTGATTTTATGTATGATAAATTACATTAAGTAAAGCAATGGACATTAAACAGTCCTGACATATTTTTATTGTCTTGCATGGGACATGTGTATGTAATCCTGTTTGTGGGTAAACGTGAGAAAATAGCATCCAGAGAAAGCAATGTGGGCAGCCTGCAGGAATCTACGGACCTGTAGTGAGATTTATTGGCAGCAGGATTTTTTAGGGCTTGGGCATTACTCATAGTACACGCTCTGTGTCAGAGATTGTTTATAAAGCGAGACAGCTTCAGTTGAGACAAAGCTCTGACAACAAGGCCTCAGCCATGTGACATGAGCCTAGTTCACCCATACGCTCCTCAGACATTTTGCAAGCCTTCAGCAGATCCTTGATAAATGACTAAGTCATGACTTAAAGCATGTGAAATTATTCAAGCTCCTGCGCAACTCTTGAGCATCTACATCTACATCTACGCGATTTCCCTCTGTTTGCCTCATTGTTTTACTCTGTCACACTGTAACATACAGAGATCCTCTGTCTTAATTTTAACTCACTTACTAAGAGAAAACATACAAATGAGGCTGAACTGTACTATCAATTGACAGACAGTAAAATCCATTGTGGAAGATGTAGTCAAATAGCTTCAGTCTAATGGAGATGTGTTTTAGCAGCTTTCAATAAAAATGCCTATTCGGATAGACACAAGGCAAGTTATACACTACACACAGTAAGTACTCTCTGACACCAGCCCCTGTTTACATAGACCTACCCGCAGTGACTCTAAAGGCTCTCTGAGGTTGTTTATTCAGCAATTCCCACAGTCGCTTATACGTTTCCTACTCTTATTAAGGAAAAACAAGAGAATCACCTCCAGCTTTATTAATGATGGTCTTCTGGTTCAAAGATGCCTGCAAAAATTCTCAACATCTGTTTGCTGCAGTCACTTCTCAGCGGGGCCGCAACTATTTCTCATGCTTAATGATGCTCATCCACTCTGCAAGTTTTACGGACAAATGTGTCTTCGGTCGCATTCATCACACTGACGGAGTGCTTGTGATGAGGCATCTGCTGGCCTGCTCAGCTCCTTCTACTACACTGTAACAAATGACAACCTCCTCCACATGTTTTTCATTTGCGAGATGTATGTGCAGATATTTATGTATATAAAAGGAGAGCTGGCCGAGGCACGTAAGGCTTCAAGGGTAATCATCAGCGACGCCTACAGACAGATCCTCATCAAAAGTGACCATAATACCACAGCACCACTAAAACATCTATTATATAACGATTTTAGGATAGCTGTCCAAAACCATGTCACTTCCATGGCAGATGATCAAAACCCTGATGATAGACATTAAAACTGCCTTTTCCATTGTGTTCAGCTTTGCTATTTATACAGAACAGGCGCACATCCCTGAAGATATCCATGATAAGCTTGTGCAAATGTGTATGGATCAAGAATATATTCAATTGCAAAAAAACAACACATTAGACATACAGGGGTTAGACAATGAAACTGAAACACCTGGTTTTAGACTACAATAATTTATTAGTATGGTGTAGGGCCTCCTT
>JAOUQV010000034.1:7553379-7571202 GCA_028565295.1 Aspidoras spilotus | reverse complement strand
AGATTGGACACCAGGCTTGTCCAATTTAGCCATCAAACCTCCCACACTAAAATGACAGGTGTTTCAGTTTCATTGTCGAACCCCTGTACATGCCACAGGAACTTGCCCTGTACTTGTTTTGTTTTTTGGGGCAGCCGAAAGGTCCCTGGTTCGATTCCAAGTCATGGCTGAAATGCCCTGACGGCAAGGCACCTAACCCCCAGTTGCTCCCCGGGTGCTGTGCTGGCTGCTTACTGCTTCGGGCACGTGTTCTCACTTCACAAGTGTGTGTTTATGTGTGTGTTTTACTGCACGGATGGGTTAAATGCAGAGGACCAATTCCGCTGTGTGCAAAACATAATGGCAAAATCTATCACTTTCACTTGTACTTTTAGTCCCAAAAGGATGATAAAATTTTTTCTACCCCTTTTTGCTACAAACTTACAAAAGTGTTTGTGGCATGGATGACATAGTGGAACACTTCAAATTATGTTTAATAGCAGGACGGTATAGGAAGATTCACTCGAAAAAGGCCCCAGATATTATGTTGTAACTTCCAGTAGAATGGCTCAAGAAAAATATATAAGGTATAGCTTAACAAATGTGGAATCTATTGCATAGAACCGTAACACAATTTTCCAAATAAATTCAGGTAATGCACACACTGTCATAGACAAAGTGTTCTCTAAGGAATTACAAATTTTAATAAATAATAATTTTAAAAAATGTACAAAGAACCCATAAGCAAGCTGTATATGAATTTCTTAAAGCTTACAATATTATAGAATAATATTCAAGGGTTTATAAAATAGGCAAATGGCACTGAACTCAGATTAAATTACAACAAACCCACATTTATTTGCCTTGATCTACAAAGAATACCGTCAGCATAATGGCTTATGTAAAGACACTGTGTTGTGCCTGCCGTATTTTCACTACTCTGGTTTTACACAATGAATATAAAGCCACTCGGACTCATTAGAAATAATAATTCACTGATAATTCACATATTTCTGCATGACACCGAAGCAGCACAGGGTTTAACAATTATTAATCTGACAGTCTTGAGCTCAAGGCGAATCAATTAAATGAAAGAATCCACATTTTCAACACAGATAACCGCCTCAAGATGGCAATTTTCACATGACAAAGAGAGGCCCATTCAGAGTCCTTCAAGGCCTGACAGGTCAAGAAAAGAATTCTGAAACAAAAGCACCTTATAACTATCATCTCTTCTCTTTTAGTTGTCAGATCAACTTTGCTAGCCCTGCTGGTGAAATGGCATTCACCTCTCCGCCTGCCACAAGGTGCTTCTTCATATGCTGTCAAAGAAATCCTTTATTCTATTTACTCCGCATTAACATGTCACATTTATTGATCAGACCTTTTATACAGCCACAGCATGCCAGTTTCAAACCCAAGCTTTCTGATGCCATGTTGACATTCCAAACCACAAAATGCCAGTAACGCAGATATTAAATTGCACTTAATAAAAACTACAGCAGCTAAACTGACTCAATTGTTCCCTGTGATGTGCCATGATTTGGGTAAACTATAGTTTACTAGGGGTACTACATTGTACATTGTGTACTCTTATAACCCCAAATCAGGAAAAGTTAGGTAAGTATATAAAATGCATATAAAAAACAACTAATTGTTTTTTTTTTCATTTTAGTTTGAATTGTATTTCATATCAGATTGTATGATCCCAAATTATTTCATGTTTTGTCTGGTCAACATCATTTCAATTGTTAATATACGTCCATTCCTGCATTACAAGACATCCATACATTCCAAACAGGTGATGTCAATGAATTGGGAATTTCGTACTCGAGCTTTGCCTGTGAAAGCCTAAGCCGTTACAGAGCAAAGATTTCCAAGGAATCCCCATAAACATCTTTTCTTTTTATTGTAAAATATTGATGACATTTGCTCAAGACCAAAGACACTTGCTGCTTTTATGGTGATATCTTATCCAGGGACGATGAACAGACATCGCAAAACTACATTAAACTAAACTGGAATGCGGTCAGTTGTGCCCAGTCGCAGTCTAGAATGTCAGGAGAATTCGAAAATAAAGTGATATGTAATGACAGCCACATATTGTTCACTTCAGGAAAGGTTTGCCTGAAGAATGGGACAAAATAACATGTGAAAAACTTTATTGCTTGTTACCGTCTGTGCCACAACATCTTTTAAGCATCGTAACATGGAAATGCAACATTACAAAACAAAAGTAAATGCTTTATCATTCCAGCTGATTTAGAATGTGTTGCAGGTCTGAAATGCGGAACAGATTCTTCTTCTTCTTTCGTCTTTTCCCTGTCACCAGGGGTCGCCACAGCAAGTCCCTCGCATTACGATATGGCACATCTGGATTTACAGATTAATATTAATAAATGAACTGATGTTGACCAGAATAAAAAAACGTAAAATATATATACAAAATTACGCAATACAATAAATGCCAAAGTAAATGTAAAAAACACTTAATTTTTTTTTATTTGCATTTTACATTTTTTAGATTATGATTTGGATTTGTATTCAATTATACATTTCCTTGTCAAATATTACAAAATGTGTACTTTAATTGTATTTAAATGTTTACCAATTATAATTACTCCATTCCCCATGCCTTATATAATCCCGAACTCGACGCTAGCGCCAACGCTTCCAGGTGAAAGATATATTACAGTTAAACATTAAAAAAATGTCCCAGAGTGCACCATCCTGCCAATACTTATTATCTAGTTTTATCTATTTTTAAAAGTGTAGAAAGAAGAAATCTAGTAGATAAGATAGATAGATCAAGTAGTCAATCATTTCAAAACAAGTAAATGCAACATGTGTTAACCACAGGAATGGTGTAAAGGCAGAGGATAAAGAAAAAAACTAAACAGAAGTTGGGAAATCATGACCTGTATTGCAGTGAATTTAACAAGCGCCAAACAGAGTGCAATACTGAGGTGCAAGAAACACTCAAACAATGCATTCGGCTCCTAAGTAAAGTGTAGCTTCACCTTTTACACTGAGCGAATCTGTCTGAGGTGTTTAATGCGTTTGGTGTTACAGACACCTTACCTGAGTCGATTGAAGCTAAGATCTAGTCGTTTTGCAGAGCTTCCATAATTAGCTCCAAGAAATTCTGGGATGCACTCACAGTCATGTCCGATGTAGGACACCTTTAATTCAAGAATTGAAAAAAAAGAAAATCTATATAACCTCCCATGTGTTTTAGTGAACAACTAAGAGCTTTACAGTTTAGTGCAGATTCCTGTTCAGTTTAGGACATTGGCTAGATATGAGAATACTGTTTTTAACACCTTTTTAACTAATAACATGTCATTTTATTACACTGGCGTGAAATTATTCATTGGGTTTATCTTTAGAAACAGCACGAGGTGCCAGATCATCATTCTATACTCACCTGAGTTCCATTCACAGCAACACCTGACTCGCCGTGTGCCATTACATGCGCTGACAGCTAACAAACAGGATACACCAACTACAATATACCCTGTTGTATACACTTTCCCACACTTATACACGTTCGCTAGTACAAACTTTAGACTTATTCAAATGTAACTTTATCAAATAAATCCCGTTTTCGCGGCAGTTAATGTTTCTGATTTACTTCTTCCGCATGCACAGAGTCAGCTGATCTGAGAAGGAAGCGCGCGCCACAGTTCAAGCTACAAACCGGACGCGAGTGTGCTCATGCGCAGAGGCGCTGCTTATTGCCGCAGCACAGTAAGGACTGACAAACTTCCAACTGCAGCATTGGAGATGTGCAAAATATGTAATCCGAGTGTGACCTTTATTGTCACTCTGATAGGAAAAAAAGCATTAGTCTGCCATTTTTTAAAAATATCTGTATATCTTTATCAGTATATCTACAGAGTTTATTTTTATGCAATGCCAACCGAGTCTCTGAAAAGTATTTTGTGAGATTCATTGCTAGTATTTTTCAGTGAGCCTGCGGACAGATTCGCCATTCGATCGTCTTATAGTTTATGTGCTCCTGCACATGATGAGCTGGTACCATAAACCTTTATTCCTATTCCACTAAAGTAGGGGCATTGTATACAATTTAAATAAATACAGATTACCATGATTTGCAAATCCTTTTTAACCCATGTTCTTACAAAGACAAGATATTTTATTTTCAAAAGGATCATTTTTTTTGCAAATATTCATTTTTTATTTTATGCCTGCAACACTTTCCAAAAGAATTAGGAGAGGGGCATGTTTGCTGTGTTACATCACCTTTCTTTTTAACAACACTCAGTGAGCGTTTGGATACTTAGGACACTGACTGTTCAAGCTTTGTAGGTGGAATGGTTTACCATTATTGCTTGATGTACAACTTCAGTTGCTCAAAAGTCTTGCTGAAAAAATCAGGGATGTTCCTGAAAAAGACGTTGCTTGGATGGCAGCATATGTTGTTACAAAACCTGTACGTACCTTTCAGCATTAATGGTGCCTTCACAGATGTGCAAGTAAACATGCTGGGGCAATAACACACCTCTATACCAATAGATATGCTGGCTTTTGTGCTGATAACAATCCAGACAGTATTTTTCTATTTGGCTCTGACAACACTTTTCCACATGGCGTCAATCCATCTCATATGATCTTGGGCCCAGAAAAGTGGTGTTTCTTGCTGTTGTTAAGTTTTAACTTGCACTTGTAGACAGAGAGACAAACTGTGTTCACTGACAATGGTTTTTTGAAGTTTTCCTAAGCCCATGTGTTAATTTCTATTGCAGGTTTTTAATGCAGTGTTGTCTGAGGGATCAAAGGTCACAGGCATTCAATGTTAGTTTTAGCTTTGCCGATTAATTGCAGATATTTCTCCATAATCTATACGTCACTGGAAAGCCCTAACGTTGTTCTTAAACTGTTTGATTATTTGCTCATGCAGTTTTTCACAAAGCAATGAACCTTGCCCCATCCTTCCTTGTGAATGCCTGAGCCTTTTGGGATGCTCCCTTCATACCCAATCATGACATTTACTATGACATTTCCAATAAACCTGTGGAATGTTCCATTCCATAATTAGCTCCAGGGGTTTTTTGAGAATTCCTCTAATTTTCTTGCCTTTGTCGAAACGTGTTACGGGCATCAAATTCAAAATGAGTAAATATTTGTAAAAACAAAGTTTATCCATTTGAAGATTACATATCTTGTGTTTGTAGTGTATTTAATTGAATATGGGTTAAAAAGTATTTGCAAATCATTGTACTCTGTTTTATCCAACGTCCCGACTTCAAAGGAATTGGGGGTTGTACATGTAACATTATAATAACTTGAAGGAGAGGAACAAGATTTCTTCTACCACATAGTTATATTCATATTACAAAAGTCAGGGGGAGGGGGATCCTTCAAAACACCTTTTTTTTGGATTTTGGGATTTAACCCAAGAAAGCACATTCATACCTATACAGAAATTATCCATATGGCCTCACCCGCAGAGTGAACAATGCAATATTACGTCACAATATTTATGGTAGTGACCATTTGGAAACCAGTGTTTTGTACAGCTTGAAAAAAAGGTGGAAAATAAAATACCCTTGTCACTTATTTAATTGTTTTTGGTACTTTAGTGTAAGCCCCACATTATTATTTGCTTGGTTATTTATATGCCTACTGAAATATCCACTGCTTTCATGATCCTTCTTAAGATGTGTACCTTACACCCGCCCATCAGTTCAGGCGTCTAGTCACGTGCTTTGTTTCGTCGTCTGGTTCCTCCCACAGTCGGAAGTATTGGAGAGTGCATACACAGCAGAAAAGAGCGCAGGCTGCGGGTGATGTGCGCGTTACAGACAGAAGCTGAATAATATTTACCCTTAGTTAAGTCTCTGTAAACCGGAAGGTGCTTTTGAGAGGTATTAATATATTGTGGAAGAGAAACTAAAAGATTCACAAGAAAATATATATTTTTTTCGTTTCTCTATCAGGTAAAGGGTATCATTGCGCGTTGGTTATTATGGCTTGATTAGAAAAAAATATATTTCTATTAAATGTATAATATATTTTGTGTAACGGATGTTATGTAACGCATAGTGTTACACAAGTGATAACAGCACGTCGCTCCGTTTTGTAACTTATTTATTGCTTTCAGTGATTGTCAATAACGCCGTCGGTCGGGATAGCACATTTACTCTATTTTACATGGGCATTAACTGAGAAACTGCAAGTACAGTATGTGACTCATTTAACGTGTATGTATTCACACTTTACTTTCCAGTATGTCAAGACAACAACCTGCAATTCTGAAGACTACCTTCTCTGTTACTTTCAGAAGTTATTTATCTCTGCAATAATTATATAAGGAAAACATGTTTGCAAGTAAAAAAACTTTAGTTAGGACCTTTAAACATAGCAAGCACCCAAACTCACCCCAGTGACACGTTTAGGTAAAAATGAGACACTATTTCATCTTAGATCAAGTCCAGTTATTTCCATATTTGTGTTTTTAAATGTGTTAAAATGATCTACCAGTACATACATTAATATATTATAAAATTGTAACGAGTTGTAATGTAAACTACTGATTATACCCATAAAGAATGTCCCATAAAGAATGGCCCCTATTTGTGAACAAGCTCCTGAATTATTATCCTAAATCCTCTGCATACTACACTCGTCACCCAGGACGGCATTGTCTATACCACGGCTCTCCTGCTGTCCTACACGATCTGTTTGTCCCCATAATTATTTTCAGGACCTGTTGGTATTCTGGGTCGTTTCGTGCTTTTAAAGTGTGTTTGCCTGCTTCATGATCCCCATCTCTATCTGTGTTTTTTAAGTGGTATTTAAAAGGTATGTGTGTAGTATAACAGGGTGCGACACAATAATATTATAGTAACTTGTAATTTAAAATCTCGGGTGTTTTTGTTTTGTATCGAGTTGTAATTGTAAGTTGTAAAATATTGATTAGGGTCAACCCGTTAGAAACATGTCTTAACAATATTATGGGGTGTTATAATATTTTAGCTCAGTATACATATACTCTTATTACAAAAACAAATTATACGAAATGTTTAATTTTTGCACCTCAGTTAAATTAAAAGATTTTATTTCATATAAAGAACATGTATTGCATAAATGTATTAACCCTTTTCTGTGATTGGTTGCTAATATTTGAATTAGATATGTAAAATCATTTTTATCATTATGTCCCAGACGATTCTTATGACTAATAATACGAACAATAAGCCTAAAAAAAATAATTAATCCCATCTCGATACTTGCTTAGTTTCATTCACGATTCCAAAAGAAAATTAGAACCGTATTATTTCGCTTGTCCCTGTGATAATATCCATTTTGCTCACCGCTGAAAATTGGTATATTTAGATGGAGAGAGCGATTCATAAACATGTCACCGACGTGAAATATATGGAAACGTTTAAAACTTTCTATTTAAATATCATGAATTATGGCCTTGAAAAATGTGTTCCCATTTAAGGGTAATACCGAGTATTTGGTGTCTGCTTCAGAAGCCCATTCGTCATGCAGACAATAAAGAGAGTTTTTGCCTGGCGCAGGAAATTTATGGCTGCCCTTCTCTGCCCTAATAACTCACGCAGTGTGTCCCACTCTGACAGGCCCTGCAGAAGAACAGCAGCCCTGTTATCCATCACACATCTCTGCATGCTGAGCTTCGAGCTTCTCCTCAGCCGCACTTTAAATGCCCGATAGGAGGGGACCATTTCCGCGCCTGGTTTTCTGCTCGTTCTACTCGTTTCTTATGCCAAATGTATTTCCTAACCCTATTCCCTGGCTACACAAGATACAATAATGGACTTTTTGGGAACAAACACACACACACACACACATTATAGAACGTATATGGTGCATATATAAATTAAAAAAGGAATTGCATGAAACCTTTTTTTTTGTGTTCGGGGGATGGAAAGGTATTGTGACGTAGGACTAAGTGACTAAATAGTGCACAAGTTACAACGGATTATGTTTATTTGCAAATACACAAATAATTGAGTCTAAAGATATAGGTACACACACACACACTTGTCTCGTTGGAAAATATTACAAAATTAAAATTATACAACATTAAATGCTGAACTAACTTGAAGTGAAATTGATGTCTAATATTGTTCTAAACTATAGTTCGGGCCATGAATACCCACTGCAGCATTTCTTGCTCTCCGAGATGACCTGTCAACCGGATTAACGCCGAAAGAGATTAATGGCAGAGGCGGGTTGCAATAATAATCGTTTTGTTTGATGTGACAACTTTGATAGGCGTTGATTTACTTACAAACTGATAGGCTTTTAATTGAGCGCCTGCATCCAGAGGGAGATGAAAGGCACAGCGCATTGAAAAGCTGCCCGGAGCCTCAGTCCTGATTAGCCCAATCAGCGGTGAAGAGGTCAGTCAGTGCATGTTCTTCCCCTAAAACTCTCACACACAAACGCGCGCGCTTTCTACAACCTAAATACACTTCATAACACATTTACCCTGCACAATACATTTTTGGTCCATTAATTATACAGATTGTGTGCTGATAGATCGAGCGACAAAGCAGGTAATTATTGTTGAAGTTCACATTCAGGTACGCGTACTTCTGTGCAGAACAGGTAATATTCCCTAAAGTGAAAGACCGGTGTGAAACTGTATAGGCATACTGAAAATAAATTAGGGCAAAAGAACACTTCTCCTACAGCGCACCTGGATGAAGTTCCACTTGAAAACGGGCCTGATATTGTACGAGTCTGAAGTACTTAATAACAAAACACAGCCAAATACTCTGCAAAAGAGATTTATTTCAGAAATGACGGACACGTCTTACAAATATGCATGTAAAATATGGTACACAATGACTCTATTCAGCAGCTTTTATGCATAGCATTTTCACAACACAATACTGTTTTTTTCCAAAACATTTTCTTCTATGCCATGGGATTGATGAACAGAAAAGTGCTAAACAATCACGATTTGTACAGAACATCAATAATACAACAGTACAGTTTTAAATAGCATTGGAAAAAATACTTGGTACATTTCAGGTGTACTTACTCTACCCCGACAAGAGCATTGTTGGTTTCCGTGTTTTCACGCATCTCGTTTTGCATTACCTCGTTTTCAAACGGAACAAAACAGGAGCACTGTGTCGCTCGTATCATGTGGCTCTGTACCAAGGTGCTTCTTTTTCATTTGCCCTTTTTTCAGTCACCCGCAGCTTGTAATCAGCTACGAGAGCTGACATAAATCAGCAACAGGATTGACAGCCACTGACAAATAGCTGATTGATTGCGGTCGACTAGAATTGACAGTTGACTGAGGGGTTGGGATAGAAATAGAAGGGCGGTGTATATTATGCTGAAAACATGTGACATTCCCATCCCTCTATCACTGCATTGGTCTTCTCCTGTCAACGCGCGTCTGATTGGGGAATTCAAACACCACGCGTTGATCTTCTGTTTCACGCCGAACTCAATTTAACAGAGTACATAGCGATAGCGTTTCAAAATGTCAGTAAGCCGTGCATCGTTGGCACATATGGTGTATTTTTAAACTCAGAAGCTCAACAAGAGAACATTTCAACACCAACACTCAAAATAGTTTACTTTCCTCTTTATAAATGGTTGCTAGAAAGCATATGGTATAACTTTTTATCTATGCTTTAGACTAATCATAATTTCAGATATCAGATTTAAGTTAAAAAAAATAATCCCAGGATTTAATAAAACTAAAAATGGGATGTATACCGAAACGATAAAGGCGAGAGTTTGGCATGGTTTAAGAAAGTGCGGCGTGCATAAGAAACAAGATATTTTGCAGAATCTCCTCCCCCAAAGCTGTCAAAATAGAAGCGCTAGAGAAAGGAGAACGTCACATCCCCTTGACCCTCCAATCACCTCGGGGTCCCATTTGATTGGAAGGCGGCAAGCGCTTTAATCTCAGACTAATTCAGTTGCTTTTGAAGTGAACATTTCGGGCAGTACTCGGGCTGGGAGGAGTAGCGCGTGTAGCTGCGGGAGGAGGCAAAGCAGAGCGCGCAATGCCTGTCGTGTCACGCGCAGCTCCGGATCGGCGATAGCCTTGTGCTGTGCGGCTGCCTTCCGCCACGAGCGAACGGATTATATGAGTTTGTTTTCGAAGAATATCACTTAGAGGTATTTAGTAATGTATAGGATGAACGAAACGCCAACAGAGTAAATGAGAATTGGGTCATGATCACATCGCCCTCTGCTAATGCTTTAAGAAATAGCGATACCGATCTAGCCTGGGAAAGCTTCAGTTCTCGGAATAACAACACAGCGAGCATCAACAAGCCATTCTTCCATCCCGTACCTCCAACGGACCCTTTACGGCAATCTAAGCGACTTCCCATCAAGGTTTTGAAAATGCTGACGGCACGCACGGGACACATCTTGCACCCGGAGTATCTCCAACCTTTACCGTCTACTCCGGTTAGTCCAATCGAGGTAAGATTATATTTTATTCTGCCTATCATCATCTTTTAATCAGTTATTGTTCTTCGAAATGTACAGAACGCCGATGTATAAAAAAATCTTTTACATTCTTTATTACAAAACAATAGCCACGAATGCCCTTTTCTATATTTGTTTAAAATTCTATATCGACCCTAACGGCGAGTATATCTTCTCTACCATAAATACCTACATAACACAGGGTATTTGCTCCGCGTTTCATGCTCCGCGATCCCTGCCGCACTTTATTTGCAGGCACAAAAATAACAAATGAGACGGGATGTAATAAAAGATATAAATTTATGGGTTTTATTGATTGTATTTCTTTAGAATATAATGTTTAATATTTAATTGTGTTTGTTTGTGTTCGCAGCTGGATGCAAAGAAAAGTCCACTTGCCCTTCTTGCGCAAACGTGTTCTCAGATCGGTAAACCTGACCCTCCGCCTTCGTCTAAACTATCATCGGTTACATCGAATGGATCTAATGAGAAGGAGACCAAGTCAGGTCCTTTAAAACTGAGCGACATCGGAGTGGAAGATAAATCAAGCTTCAAACCTTACTCCAAACCTGCGGATAAGAAGGACTCGACTTCGGGGCTTTCCAGCGGAGAGAAATCTGGTTTCCGTGTGCCGAGCGCCACCTGCCAGCCGTTCACTCCCGGTGCGGGCAGCCCGAATTCCAGCACTTCTGCGTCCCCGATGCCGTCTGACGCCAAAGGGGAGAGGGATGACAAGAAAGAAGCCGACTGTAATAAAACCTGCAGCACGGACAGCTCTGGAACTACCAGCGTCGGTCACAACAGGATAAGTGTGAGCTGTGCAGGAATTAACGTGGAGGTCAACCAGCACCAGGACACCACGTCTGGGTCCAAGGCCTCTACGTCGGAATCGTCTTCGGTGTCTTCGTCTTCCTCTGCGGCTGTTCTGGGGTCGGGTCTTGTTGCACCCGTTTCTCCCTACAAGCCTGGACAGACAGTTTTCCCGTTACCCCCTGCTGGCATTTCATATCCAGGAAGTTTAGCGGGGGCCTACGCGGGCTATCCTCAACATTTCCTGCCCCACGGCGGAAGTCTTGTGAATGCGCAGCTGGCCAGCTCCCTTGGCGCAAGCAAAGCTGGATCAAGCCCTTTAGCTGGGGCTTCTCCGCCGTCCATCATGTCTGCTAGCCTTTGTAGGGACCCGTACTGTTTGAGTTATCACTGTGCCAGTCACTTAGCAGGCGCGGCCGGTGCCTCGTGCACGCATGACTCTGTGGCCCTGAAATCCGGATATCCGCTCATGTATCCGACGCACCCTTTGCACGGCGTGCATTCCACGCCACCGACTTTTGGCGGACACCCTTTATACCCGTATGGCTTCGTTCTCCCCAACGACCCGTTGCCTCACGCGTGCAACTGGGTGTCGGCAAACGGGCCATGCGACAAGCGCTTCTCGTCCTCAGAGGAACTGCTTAACCACCTGCGGACACACACAGCTTTCACCGGCGCTGACAAGTTGATCTCTGGCTACCCGAGCTCGTCCTCCCTAGCCAGCGCTGCCGCTGCGGCCATGGCGTGCCACATGCACATGCCACCGTCTGGTGCGCCTGGAAGTCCCGGGACACTCGCACTGAGGAGCCCGCATCACGCGCTCGGACTAAGCAGTCGCTATCACCCATACTCTAAAAGCCCGCTGCCTACCCCCGGAGCCCCTGTCCCCGTTCCCGCTGCAGCCGGCCCTTATTATTCTCCATATGCACTGTATGGCCAGAGACTCACTACAGCCTCAGCGCTCGGTTATCAGTGAAACGGAGTCACACACCCTACAATTTAGAGCTTATAAAGAATCAAATATAAAGACTTTTATATTTACGCACCACTGAAGGACTGGATCCGTGGACTCCACTGTATTTATTTATGTCAGCTTAAAGCAGACACTAATACACAAGGAAAACTATTTGAGCAAACTCAGAAGTGCATTATGAATAAAATCTCAGTAGAAGTGAAACATGTTAGAGTACTAATAAAATAGGGGTTCTTCAGTTCAACGTTCATTTAAAATTGCTATGATTGTATTGTACGTTCCTATTTAATGTCGCAATGGAAATGGAAATAATTTACATTTGCATGTTTGTTTTTTAAAGCCCAAATTGTCCACATAATTTGAAATTGACGTTATTTTTCAGGTGTATACCATGGAGAGAGAATTGGTATTTTTTGTATGTATTCTGGGAAAAAAAAATAAGAAACAATTCTGTTCCATAATTGTGTCTTCAGTATTTTAATTCGTCTCATACAATTTACAACATGTGGCCATCCAGGTTATTATTATGTGCTCTACAAAGCTTTTAATTAATCATATATTATTACCAGTCATGATTAAATATATCTTAAAATTCACATGTAATTTAATAAACAAAAATATATATATAAATAAACTCCATGATAAAGAAGATTTATAACAATAATAATCTTCATATTTTAATGGAGCATTTAAATTAAATAAATTAGGTCATAATTCTGCGACTACTATACAAAGGTTAAAACTATATTGTGATAAGTTAGAATAAATCACGCAATTATTATTTTTAAATATAAAAAAAATCAGCGCACAGAAAAAAAAATAAGCCCCGTATGTTTTTTTTTCTCGGAAAAGAGGCTCGATTATAATTAATCTGGTGCAAACTGTTTCAGTAAAATATGTCTGGCAATTTATTCACAGCTGCACATTAACGGGAAGTTATAAAAGTACTTTTATAAAGTTGGTGAATTTATCTGAGTTTATGGGCTTATTTGTGATATCGTCAGTCAGCACTATGGGGTAAATAAAGCACAAAGGCATAGAGCTGGACTTCTTACATCCAATATTGCATTTTTTCACATAATAAATACAGATTTGTTAAAAGAAAAAGGTACATATGATCAAATTAATCCATAATAATTTATTTCATGCTTTGATTTAAGAAATGATATCGAAATATTCTTAAGGACACAAAGTGAACCAAAGGCGTACATATGATCATATTATCTTTGCACTCTTGTACAAAGGAAGGTTTTTGTTCACCTGGAAATAACTTTTACATTTTAAAAGTGGAAATATCTTGAAAAAAAATAATCTGTCATGAAAACGTCACAAGTGTTTTATTTTCTCTGTGCCTTTATTTGCTATTCCGCGCAGCATCATTCGCTTTTAAGTTAATTTCTACAATTTTCTGACTTTTCTCCAATCAAATAATAAAAAAAATAACATTGTTGCTTTGAGATATTCGGTTTAAATGACAACGCTAAATAAATGATGAAGGAACTAACGCGTGAAATTTGTTTTGCAGACCCACGTGTCTGTCCTTTCTGGAAGGAAATCCTCTCCGTATATAGATCATAAATAATTATTTCACGTTTCAGGACACGACTTTTACTATTAGTTTTAAATATGGACGCGTCTCAACCTTTTTATTCCTAAATCTTGCGCTTATGCCTGATATTTTCCTTCTAGTTGCATTCTATTATTATTATTATTACTATTATTATTTTTATAATTATTTTTGCTTAATGCATAATTTAAACAAATATTTTATAAAAGGTTATTAGATCAATAATCATAATATTATGGGATGTCGCGTTTGGCTTCAGATCCATGTGGTCTAAAGGCTATACTGGAGAAAGTGTAAGCAAGTAAGCGGCGTTTGGTTCGGTGGCTATCAGAAAGAAAACGGCACTGAAACGGAATCAGGCTGATTTATTACTCAGACTAAAATATACAGGCGATTTGGTGACTTCGTTTAATGATTTTTTTTACATAAATAAAACATTTTTCTCTACTTTGTTTCGCACAGCACTTATGGACGTATAAACCAAGATGTGACCATATCTGTCCTGCGTGTTGTAAACGACACCATTAGGATTTTTTGTTACTTAATCTTTTAACTCCATCAGTGCTATCCAGTTAATAATGAACTTTTCTGAACCTTGAACACACTGTTCATTATTAGAATGACCCTACTTCAACATCGGCCAATGTTCCATTCATGATGAACAGTCATGTAATATAGAAACGATACATAATCATTTACAGATTAATACCTATATCTGATTAATACCTTAATCTAACCTTCGTATATGCTACGTAATTCATACCTACTTTAATTTACGCACATCTACAATGTAACACCACCATTCAGAGAAAGTACACAAAAACACCAAGCACACAGAGCAATGTTCCAGAGGCCCACACAGGCTTTAAACTGATGTAATGACGGTGAAAGAGAGCAATTTCCATTTTTACCCACATCATGGTTGCTGTGTGTCGGTCCCCGATGGAAAGCCATTCATCATGTGCCCCTCCTCCCGAGCCTGTCATCAGAGAAGCTCCGAGGCACATGTGTGCATAAATTACCCTGCTTGTGCCTGCCTTCTACTTCTACTGTGGCTAAAGAGAATAAAGAGGAGCTGCATGGTTCAGTACCACAACATAACTTACACTGCTGATCAACTCTGTAAGCATGTTTATGTGCGTGTGTGTGGGGGGGGGTGAAGAAAGAGGATACAGTTCACTGTGCCTTTCAGTAAAAGAAAGCATGTAGCTGACGTGTTGAAGAACAGAACATCATTCATGCTATAGCTTTCTGAAGATACAATGGTAAACAAAAACTGGCGAGTAGTGTATGCGGGTATAGGGAATGAGGTTTACTGGCTAACTCACTAGTGAGTCAAAGAATGTTTTTTGCAGAACCCAAGAAGAAGAGTCATTGCTCATACATGCCACTGTGTATATACAACACAAATAACATTTTATGTCTAGACCATATAACTGCTATCATACTCACAAACTTGCACTACCCATTAATTACTGTTGAAGCAGCTCATATTTAGTTACATGCTCTTCTATATACATTGTAACTAACTCAGATTAACGCCTGGAGAGATACAATAACTAATTACACTGAAGTGGAAGATATCAGCTTGAAGGGATAGCATAAAAGGTTTCTTTTCCATGTTATAAAGAAATGCAAGGCTGAATGGTCTCGCCTGTTGTTCCATTATTATTAAGCGCTGGACCTTTTGCAGACACCTGGATGTAAACAGCTCTTTCTATGATTATTTTATTTAATAGCACAGGATTACAACCACCATGTATGTATATAATTACTAGGACTTTGTCTAAATACACACATGCCACAGTCTATGGTGGCAAGCCTATGGTTTTGAGCTGCAGCTGTGTCAATATGTAAAGTGGCTTTAACTGCTTCTCATGCTAGAGTTAGAGATCATTATGTTTAAACGTACAGGAAATCTACAGGATTAAGTCCATGACACCAAATCCTGTTACTGTATATTGAACTAATAGACTTATTGTCATAATGAAGTACCTGAAAAAGTTTCACTGGATTAATTCACTGATTCATATTGTTTAAGGATTCGATTACTACAAATATAGTTACTGGCCACTTTATTAGGTATGCCTGTTCAATTGCATGTTAACACAAATGGCTATTCAGTCAATCACATGCCCACAACTCAGTCTATTTAGCCATGTAGAGGTGGTCAAGACAAATAGCTAAAGCGCAAATGGAGTCATAATGAGAAGAAAGGTGATTTAAGTTACTTTGAAAATGGCATGGTTGTTGATGCTGGTATTTTAGTATTTCACAAACTGCTGATCTACTGGGATTTTCACGCACATCTCTAGAGTTTACAGAAAATGATCCAAAAAAGAGAGAATATCCAGTGAGCGGTAGTTGTGTGGATGAAAATACCTTCTTGATGTGACAGGTCAGAGGAAAATTGCCTGAGTAGTTTTAGGTTATGATAGAATGGCAGCAGTAACTCAAACAACTAACCGATACAACCAAGGAATGCAGAATACTGTATTATCTCAGTTGAAAGTATGGCAGAAAGATTTAGGTTCTGAAGGCAAAAGTGTGTACAAACCTTTACCAGCAAAGTGTACCTAATATGTTGCCTGGTGAGTGTATATCCTGATTAAATACAGTAGAGCCATCTTAAATAGTGATTTATGGTGACACAGCAAGAGGAAATGTCCACAGCTTTTGTGATCGCTGTAATAGAGCTATAAACTAAATAGCATGAAATGAAGCAGTAGCCCTGTGATTTAATCAGCTCATAAACAGATCCATTGCATCAAGCAAATGACATTATTACCCATCTGAAGTAAATCTTGCTAATCCCAAGAGATAAAATGAACATCATCAATGGTCACATGTCATATTCATCAATGCTAAACTATCTCTTTTTGACAGATTAATCCCAACTGAGGCTCCCAGAGAGTGCGGTAATGGAGACTCAAGCAAACAATTCATTCATTGAACAAGGCACCTCTGGCTAGCAATCAGAGCCCCCTCTCTCTCTCTCTTCCTCTCTTTTATCTCTCTCTCTCTCTTTTTGTCAATTTACCAATTCAAAGTGCTCATCAAGGTGAGATGGGCCCGAAGTAAAATTGCTTCTGTGACAGTTTGTCATTCAAAGCTTCTTTTTTGCTAGGCACCTTTTTGCTCTGCAAAGTGCATAATTGAGGTCATTTATGGCAGTCAAGTAGGCTTTGCTATCGTACCTCAATGCCTGTTTCATTTGCACTTTTTAGGTTTTGACAAAGAATATTTTATGGAAATGAGTGCCATGTCTGAGAATACTTAATGGTCCTAGGTGCAGAGAGTGCTCACTGATGGCTTTGATGATTGCTGTTCAATGTAAATAGATGTCAAAGATGTCAAAAAAGGGTACGGTACTTCAGAGTAAGATGATCTCTGCCACTCATGTGAAACGATCTAAATCACTTTCAAAAGACAAAATCACTGAATTTATACCTAGCTATTATAATTAGCTAGACCGTAGAGTATATACAGGCAGGTAACAATGAGGGGGAACCTCATGGCTCTGTAATGCCTAGAAATCAGTGCAGTTTTGTACTTACTGATTACAATTATCTGCAAACATTTCTCTTCTGATGTACACTGATGGTCAGGGATGACTACAACACCGTCCGCAAACTACAACAGCTCACTGAATAATTAGATGTTGATGAAAATGACATAAATCATGTGCCGTTGCCTTCATAGTCTGCACTTCTCAAGAGTTTGAGAGATCTTGAGAGATTTTGATGGAAGTTTTAAACTGAAGTATTAGCACACTCTAAAACACTCACTGTCATTATTGAAGAATGATGTTTTTCCATCCGGTACACTTGCAGTACTTCAATAATGTAAATTTGGTGTTATAACTTTGCATATAGATCTGGGTTTCTATACATTTTAAGCCATTCTTCTGGCAGGATAGTGGACAGGTCACAACATGATGCTGGTGGAGGAAAAACGTTTCCTCCAAAACACCCCAAAGTGGCTCTTGATACATCACAAAGACTTGCTGTCTTGGTCACAGATGCGCCAG
>JAOUQV010000034.1:7487775-7499162 GCA_028565295.1 Aspidoras spilotus | reverse complement strand
AGCAAAACTGTGCTCTTACCCTGCTAATTGAACCTTCACACTCTGCTCTTACTGGTGCAATGTGCAATTAATGAATAAATGTTTTTTGTCTCACTACTATATACGCATGGGAACTTTTCATTGCACAGTATTTTCTAAAGGTGGGAGGTGAGCTGATAACTCCTCAATAATCAAGTAAAATGTTGACCCTAATAACTGGGAGAAAGAGAGAGAGGAAAAGAGAGAGAGAGAGAGGGAGAGAAAGAGAGAGAGAGAGAGACATGGCAAGGTAGGCTATACACAGCAGTTCGATATACACACATGTACACACACAGACACACACACTGATCATCTTCCTCGGGGGAGGCCTGACAATTACTCTCTCATGAGGATTCATGGAGCCACCCTTTTTCTCATTAAATATATTAAGAGGCCATTGCTCTGGCTGATAAACAATCCCCCCACCCATATCCCAACCCTACACTCCCATTTGCTGCACAATATTGCCAACGAAGCCAACCTCGATGCTGCAGGATATGGCAGACAGGGGAAAATGTAAAGCAGTCAAATGCGTTACAGCACAAATCCTGACTTCAAAGGCTAGCATGCAGTGAAATTGGGAGAGCTGAAAGAGCTGGACAGGGAGCTGCTAAATCTGAAGCCCCAGCTGCTGGCAATAAGTCTTACAGAAGTGCATGTGGCCAGAAGGTGACTGACATACTTAATGCAAATAGATTCACCACTCAGTGAAATTCTTGGCCATTCTCACACTCTAGGCTAGATCAAGTTGAAGGCTCTAGATCAAATTGGATAGTAATTATTTTAACAAATTTATTATTATAATAAAAATAATAATTATTATTATTAGACAATGATACTTTTAACAAATTGACATTATTATCATCATGATTAAAAATACATATTTTTTATTGTCACCTCTCCGAAAACCGGGAACTCTGGCAACCAGATGATGTCACGTGTTGAAGGAAGTAGTGGTTATGGGGCATTCACATGAACTGATGAACATCAGCTGGTTGCAATCTGCGCACTGATTAGCCTGGTTATTTAAGTTGTGTTTTTTGTTCAGTTCAGTGTGCGCCATTAGATAGACTATATATGCAAAAAGTGTGTTTTCTTTCTTTCATGCCGCATTGTTCCTTGTTTTTTTTTATTTTATAATACCTTATTGCAATTGCTTGTGCTTTGCTTCTGCCTCGGGATGCCTATGCCTAAAAACACTCCTGCAATATGTTACAACTTTGAAACCAGCCTTCTCTGTCACCTTAAAATTAATGTCGATGTTAATTGCATTTACCTACTTCATGTTTCTGCAGACTGTTGTGCAAAAGTCTTAAGCACCCAGATTTTTATGTATTTATTATATGACGTTATTTAGTCAGGCCAAATACATTTTAGATTTCCAATGATTCTTTTTCAAAACAAAAATAAGATAAATGTCCAAAAATCTAATAAAATAAATATAGACTATGTTTCAGACAAATTGCATCATACGCTGTATTTCCAAAAATATTTGCTCACCTGCCTTGACTCACGCATGAGCTAATCTATAGGGTTTTATATGATGTCAGTCCACCCTTTGCAGCTAGAACAGCTTTAACTCTTCTGGGAAGGCACATGGCAACCCGATGATGTCAACATGTGACAGAGCAGATCTAAAATGGAGCAAATCTAAAATGTATTTGGCATGATTTAATAACCTCATACAATAAATACATAAAAATTTGGGTGCTTAAGAACAGCTAACAGTCTTATACCAGTTAGATTTAAACCCCATAACCACAGCTTTAACTCTTCTGGGAAGGCTGTCCACAAGGATTAGGAGTGTGATTAGGGGAATTTTTGACCATTCTTTCAGAAGTGCATTTGTGAGGGTACACACTGATGTTGGACGAGAAGGCCTTGCTCTCAGTCTCCACTCTAATTCATCCCAAAGATGCTCTATCAGGTAAAGGTCAGGATTGTGCAGGCCAAATAAGTTCATCCACACCAGACTCTGTCATCCATGTCTTTATGGACCTTGCTTTGTGCATTGGTGCACAGTCATGTTGGAAGTGGAAGAGGCCAGCTCCAAACTGTTTCCACAAAGTTGCCTGGGATTGTCCAAAATGTCTTGGTATGCTGAAGCATTCGTACATTTAAGCATTCTGATTCTAATCATTTGGATGGGTGAGCAAATACTTTTGAGCAAATACTGTTGGGTTAGTCTGCAGACCAGAAGCAAGGACGGTCTCTAAACTGTAACAGATTGACTGATACTCCTGGTGAAATGTAAAACCAAAGGGTTATCACACCGAATATTCTTCTTTTGCAGTGTTTGATTAATTACATCTAAATGTTCTTAATAACAGAAAAGATGTATCTCTAAATAAATCAGTTTATTTTGCAAATATTCCAGTTTGAATTAAATATACAGTCAATGAAATCTTTTTAACAGCTGATTATATTTTTTCTTAATTTTCAGTTTAAAATTATATGTTCATATGGAATTGAATGTGCAGTGCACCCAGTACCTTTGTGCATATATAAATAAATGGTGTATATTTCGTAAATGACGCAGTGGTAGTGCAGCAAGATCCCTGGTTGGGGCAATCTGGGAAAATCTCTGTGTGGAGTTTGCATATTCTCCCAGTGTTCACGACGGTTTCATCCCACATTCCAAAGACCTGCACACTAGAATAACTGGAGTCTCTTTAATGGCCCTAAATATGTAAATATGTGTGTATGACTTTGTGTCAATGTGCCCTGCAATGTATTGGCACCCTGTCTGAGGTTTTTCCTGCCCTTGCGACCAGAGTTTGTGGGTGGGCTATGGCTGGCCCCTGACCCAGTGTGGAAATGAATAAATCAATAAATGTATATTTTGAACATAAACTTATGTTTGATAGCAGCATGTGTCTCTCCAAAATATAAGTATAAGCCTTTGCATCAATGGTACCTTTATATATATTTTTATCACATGCAGTGGGCACTAATGAACCCACATGCCATCATGTATTCTGGTTGTTCCATATTTCATTATTGACAGTCTGCATTGCCTTTGGAGTATAGAATCAATTGTCAATTTATTCCAACAAAAACAAGCTAAAACCTGGACTTGTCTGACAACAGAACATGTTTCAACTATTTTTCCACTTTCTGTCCAGTTCAGATAAGTTTGGTGCAGAGAACACGCCATTGGTTAATATTATTCATGCAAATTTAGTATGCAGATGCATCATGGCTCTTTCCATGATATCATATACTGAAGGTGAACTTGTAAACAGTCATACTTCAAATAATGGAACAATGTTCTACATCATATTCAGTCTTAATTTGTCACTGTCCCAACTTTGCTGATTGTGATTATATTAGCTTAATAATAGTCTTAGTGATTTAACACAAGTTTCAACTGAATTGATGTTTTCCATTTTTACTGGAAATGACATTTGCCTTTATAAATGTTAACAATGGCATTTTTATGGCATTTCTTTTCAAATATAGAAGTCTTTGCATGCTGCGATATATCCATTACATTGTATATGTTATCACAGTCCCAAATTATCCCCCTAGACTCAATACAATGGGAAGTTTTTTGCACATACCTTTTCATATCTGTTTAGAGCACAATGTCTGTGCATCCTATATAACAAATTCCTCTTTCCTCACATCCCTACTTCATATTTATAATAAGGTCAGTTTAAAGATTTTTACTGGAAATTATAAAGGACATAAGAAAGTTCTTGTACTTTAACAAGACAGATTTTATCAGTTTCTGTAAATATATATACACTATATTACCAAAATATTTGCTCACCTACCAAATTATCAAAATCAGGTGTTCCAGTCACTTCCATGGTCACAGGTGTAAAAAATCAAGCACCTAGGCATGCAGACTGTTTTGAGAAACATTTGTGAAAGAATGCATCACTCTCAGGAGCTCAGTGAATTTCAGAGTGGAACTATGAGAGGATGCTAACTGTGCAACAAATCCAGTCGGGAAATTTCCTCATTCCTAAATATTCCACAGTTAGCTGTCAGTTGTATTACAAGAAAAATAAGTGTTTGGGAATGAGAACCACTCAGCCACAAAGTGGTAGGCCACATAAACTGACGGAGCAAAGTCGATGCTGATGCACATAGTCAGAAGAGGTCGCCAACTTTCTTTAGAGTCAATCGCTACAGACCCCCAAACTTCATGTGGCCTTTAGATTAGTTCAAGAACAGTGCACAGAGAGCTTCATGGAATGGGTTTCCATGGATGAGCAGCTAAATATGTGAGTCAAGGCAGGTAAGCGAATACTTTTAGCAGTAGACTGTGTATATATATATATATATAAATATTTTTAGATAGTAGATTCAGGTGCAAATACTGTGAAAAGGAGCAAGCAGAATGCATCTTGAAATACAGACGTTGGCTAATGAAATATAATATTTAACTAAGAACTTTATGGTCACGTATTTAAATCTTAAGGATCAGGATATTAATGCGTAATGATTAGACTGTTTCTGTGTGTCCATGTGTATTTGTGTCATCGTTCGAACAAAAATGCTAGGATGATATTTCATAACCTAGATCACTTTAAAGACTCATGAATAAAGCAATGGAACTTGTACAACAGTTTTTCCATATAAAATTCCACTGCATCTGATCTATACAAAAGTTCTGATATCGTACAATTAGCAATAAAATCTGCAGTCAAAACAAATCGTTTTTTGCATAAATATATATATATTCAGTAAGTGGAGCAACAAAATGCATTCTCCCTGTTATCTGAAGATGCAGCACTGGAACACAAGCAAGGCCCACAAACCCATGGCTGTACCCTGCACCCCAAATTCTTACGAGGTTGGGATATGCTAGCAAAAGAATTTCACTGTGCTGTGTGAAACTTCTGTGTAATGATTGTATATTCCCCAGGTTTACACACAGTTTTCCCCCGGATTTGACTGTTTGGTTGTTTGTTTGGTTGTTTTATTAATGTCATATTTGACATTGATAACCATATTAACGACTGGAACAAGGTTATAAACATACTCAAGTTTATACATACACGAATTAATGACAATTTAGCATCTCTATTTCACCTAACATACATGTCTTTGGACTGTGGGAAGAAACCGGAGCACCCAGAAAAACCCACGCAAACATGAGGAAAACATGTAAATTTACAAGATGTTCTATATTTTTGATTTTCTCCTTATTTATCTGAATGATATTATCTCTAAATAAATGAAGTAGATAGCATGTTTAAGAATGGGCCTAACATACACACTTGATACACAAACTCCACACAAAAATTCCCAGGTAGCTCCATCTGGGGATCAAACCCGGGTTCTCTTGGTGTGGCCACAGCACTATCTACTGCGCCACCGTGCTGCCCGAGTGTGTGACTGTGTGTGTGTGTGTTGGTGTGTGTGTGAGTATGTCTGCTCTACGATGGAGTTGCAACCTATCTTAGGTTATTCTTTCCCTTGTACCCATAGTTGCTAGCTGGGTTATGGCTGGTACATGAGCCAATGTGGATTAAGTGGAAGATAATAAATATATGTATAAACAAATGTTTTAATGCATCGAAATAATTTGAAATGATTCCTTATTTAAAGAAGTACAACACAAAACAATTAATTGGGCAACTATCCTCACATAGACATAAGCATTGAGATGAAGGGTAGTTAAACATCTTGCATATTATTCTACAAAATGCCAAAAAAATCTGGCAGAATATTAATACAGCTCATTTTTTGAAAATGTTTTAGTTGAAAAGGAAAACATTCATATACATGTGTTTTGCCATTTTAGTTTTTTTCAGTTAACTTTTACAAGATGTTCTATTTTTTTGCTCTTCTACTTTTCTAAGCTATAATGTTTCATCCCTAAAGAAATGAATTAGATAGCATTTGCATCATATCTTTAAGAATGGGCCTAAACTACACACTTGATATATTGTAATTTGAAGTGCTGCCGCCGGGTTCGAGCCCTGAGTGGAAATTTCTGCTTGGAATTTGCATGTTCTCTCTGTGTTCATGCAGGTTTTCTCAAGGTCCTGCATTTCAAAGACATGAATGCTAGGTTAATCTGTGTCTATAAAATGGCCCTTAGTGTGTGAATTTGTGTATGTTCTCTACAAATGGGTTGGCATCCTGTCTAGGATTGTTCCTGCATTTGCATCCAGAGTTGCCAGGTGTAAATTGGCTGGCCCATGGACCCTTGTGGATTACGGAAGTAAATGAATGAATTAATAATTTGTGGCTGGGTCTTGGCTAGGGTACATTTCTTGCAATAGACTAGAAGAAAATAAGAATTAGTTTTGAAAAAAATACTAGCTGTGTACTGTACATAAAGAGTTTTGAATAGGAAGTGTGTGGTTGTGAAATATTAGTATTGATAGCTTGAAGACTGACATTAGATTTCACTTTGGTTGTATCATTGCTACGCATGGCAATGTCAATAAATAGTGCTCTATCAAAAAGTTGTTCAAAAGCTGAAACACATTTCATTTTTTATCATGTATTACATATTCTTTTAGATATTTTATTTTGCCTTTTGGCTTTTCCTTGCCACCAGGTGTAGCCACAGCAAGTCAATTACATTGCCGAACTGGCATATGTTTTACACCGGATGCATTTTCTGACACAACCTCTTTCCTTTCAGGCTTAGGACCATGCATTCAATCTAATCTAATTAATAGTTACCCCCACTAGATGTAGAGGCAACATCAGCTAAGGATGCTCCAGGGGAATAAATGTGAGGCTGGAAGATCTCAGCCATACTGCAGATGTCATATTTCAGAGCATAATTTGACAAACTTTACATCTTCTTTTATTGCACACATAGGAATGTGTCTTCATCTATGAGTCTTTAGTGATTACCATTAAAGCACCATCATAACAGATCTGCTCATGACGGCCTCACTTTACACCTCGACCAGGGATGTGTGTGTGAGATCGTGTGTGCTCAACAGCACGGAGGAGAGCCGAGCAGAGTGCGGAGCTGCTGTAGAAGCAGACATGAAGCCTGTCAAGCAGCAGCTGTCAGTCGATTCTCTCTGATGCCATCATCTCATCAGTAGTGCTGTCACTCCCTCTGACAGACAGCTATCGAAGTTTCCGCTGACAACGGTTAACATGGGGATGGGAGCAGATCCACACATCCGCTTTTACACCAGCACACAACCATACTTCCCTACAAAATCATAAAAGCTGATAAACTTTTGGAAAGATGATTCTGACTCAACTGCCTCCACCTTGGATCCAGAACTCTCTGGTTTACTTTTGAAAGGTAGTAGCAGTCGTCAAAGGAGAACACTCAGCATATTAAGGAAAACCAGTCTTTTTAAGGCGTAATATAGACTTTTTTGTCATGATATCAATCAAAATGAGATGCCTATTAGAAAACAGCCTTTAGCAATATATCTGTTTGCTCTATCAGTAGACACAAGGGACATAAGAGACTGATGATCTTTGAGTGCTTTGACTGCCAAGAACTTGTTTCTGTTTTTCTTGCCCTGTCTGAGTACTGTCTATCAAGAAAACATATGGCTCTCCATGTGCCAGGATGTCAGTTGTCTTTATTCAGTGCTCTTCCTCACAGGTTTCTCTCTGTAGCTGACTTTATAACTGTAGTCAATAAGGTGCCTCATATCTGCAAACACAAACACACACCCCATCCGCTTGTGTAGTCTTATTTGTTACACCTAAACCTTTAAACATTGATGATGTTTCCTTTCTGCCTGCATAAGTATATTTGTAATTATTTTTTCATAGCATCACGTTCAGCAATATAACTAATCCAGGAGCATTTCTAAGATGGTTTTACCGAATGTGCATCATAAAATACATCGAACAGTAAATTACATTAAACAAATCTGTGTTATTATAACCTGAAGGTAAAATAATGCAGATAAAGATGCAGTATTTGCCATAATAGATGGCCTAATGCCCAGAGGGACTCTCTGCGAGTAATAAACACAGTCTTATAAACACAAGACTACAAGTGTGGCTAGTTTCATTTCTCCTCTCCGGGATGCTAAGTGCTTAAGTAATATATTGCTTTCATAAGAGTGTGCAAGATGTATTTGCTTTTCAGAAAAAAAATGCCTCAATCCTTTGGGCAGTGTGATTAGGAATAAAATACAGAGCACATTACTTTTAAATAAATTCCAGTAGTGACATAGCAGAAAGAAGAAGATAAATAATTAAATAAATAAAAGGTTAGCAGAGTTGTCTCTGGGAGATGTAGACCTGGGCCTGACAGTAGTGGTTGAGAGGTCCGTTCCTAGCACAGTGTCCCCATAGCACATTAGCTAATGTATGAATTACTGTAATATCTATCTGATGTATGTGTACTGAGCAAGCCATGGTGCAATGAAGTCCTGAGCAGATGCAGAAAGTCTGGTCTCTGGAGCGACATAAGTCCACTTGCTGGAGCCACGCGGCAATCTCCACCTCTCCTCAGTACTGGAGCCAGGCAAAGTTAATACACTGTGAGTGTGCCGGGCCAGCAGCAGCTCTGCAGCGCTCCTGAGACTCACTACAGCCTGCAGGAGCTGATAAGTCAGGCAGCCATTCGTGAGCCCAAATAAAGGCAGTAAAGTTGACTGGTGAGAATGCCGCACAGCCTGGGGTTGGCAGACTGCTCCTTTGAGGAGAAGCTCTGCGACACGCCTTGCAAACACACTCTCTCTTCACACACATACGACCCAGAGGATGCATCATCTTTATTCTTTTTCCATGTCACATGCACATACAAATATTTATTTACTATTATTTTCCTCCCTTATTTCTTTCAACTGAAAAGTTCCAAAAGAAAATCACACCTCTCCCCAACTCATGCCAAAATAATCAATGGCTTCCCGAGAGGCCCGGCGGAGCTGACGAGCAAGTGAGGATACAGACATGGCTCCAGGGCATGGCTACAGATAATAAGTGAGGAACAGTACTTGGGTATGTTTTACAGCTATCAAGTCTCATCATATTTGACATGCATTGTGGTGTTTACCAAGTCCCAGTAAAACCTCCAGCTATGCACTTAACAGGGTGAGGCGCACAAAGTTCTAAAATTGTTCTGCACGAGAAAATCCAAGCACGCTCTTATGCGTGTCCCTTTTCTTATTCACAGCGCTATTCTAAGTGTTAACACCTGTCAGCTGACTGACTTCTTGTTCCCGGTGGCTTATGAAAAAATCATGGCTGTGTACTTCAGAGACAACACTCGCATCAATATAAATCCACCATGGTCTTCATGGAACATTAGGTGGATTTCTGTTTTCCTATAAAGTCTTGTGCTTCAGCTGCTGGTACATACTGCACGAAGGGAGGAGGGTGAATAAAAAGACTTTTTACTCCTGTGAATAGTACAGATGTATATACAACATGAAACATATATATCAGAGTGTAGATCTTTGAAGTACAGCATTGTGTAAAAAAAGGTTATTCTATTCATAAATCAAGCCACATTACAATTACACTGAAAAAACATCCTTAATGGTTTGATAATGTGCATTTATTAATATTTCATTCCAGAATTCAAAGGATGGAGTTAGAATGAATATTAGTATGAAAACATAAACTATATAGTAAGCTGAAGCAGCTGCACTTTGTCTTTTCGCCATTTAAATAAATCGGACAAAGTAATATATGGCTGCAGTTAATGTTCACAAGGTTTACATTTGAGGGAGTGGGTGTTATGGCATACAAGCAGCGGGTATGATTTATATAAAAGCATGTGTGTATGGTTGTGTTTATTCTACAAACTCTATTCCAAAAAAAATTGGGACAAAGTACAAATTGTAAATAAAAACAATGATGTGGACGATGTAAAATTCCATATTTTATTCAAAATAGAACATAGATGACATATCAAATGTTTAAACTGAGAAAATGTATCATTTAAAGAGATTTGGTGACACATCTCAAAAAAGATGGGACAAGGCCATGTTTACCACTGTGAGACATCCATTTTTCTGTAAACGTCTGGGGTCTGAGAAGAAAGGTTTCTCAGGTTGAGCGGTTGGAATGTTAATCTATTCTGTTCTAATGTAGGATTATAGTTGCTCAATTGTCTTAGGGTTTTTTTTCGTATATTTCATTTTATGATGCGCCAAATGTTTTCTGTGGGTGAAAGTTTAGTTCCCGGACCTTCTTCTGTGTAGCCATGATACTGAAATTGATGCAGTATGTGGTTTGGCATTGTCATGTTTGGAAAATGCAAGCTCTTTTTTTCTGAAAGAGACGTCATCTGGATGGTAGCATATGTTGCTCTAGAACCTGGATATACCTTTTAGCATTGATGGTGTCCTTCCAGATGTGTAGGCTGTCCATGCCACACGCACTAATGCAACCCCATACAATCAGAGATGCAGGCTTCTGAACTGAGTGCGTCTTTCTCCTCTTTATTCCGAATATCAAGGCGTCCCCGATTTACATAAAGAAATTAATATTTTGATTTGTCTGACTGCAGAACAGTATTCCACTTTACCACAGTCCATTTTAAATGAGCCTTGGCCCATTTTGTGATTTCCAATACAGAAGCATGCATGTATGTGACACAGTGCCGTCTAAGGGCCCGAAGATCACGGGCACCCAGTATGGTTTTCCGCCCTTGACTCTTTCGCACAGAGATTCTTTCAGATTTTCTGAATCTTTTGATGATATTATGCACTGTAGATGATGATATGTTCAAACTCTTTGCAATTATACACTGTCAAACTCCTTTCTGATATCACTCTACTATTTGTCGGTCCAGAATGGGGGATAGATTATTCTCTTCCCATCTTTACTTCTGAGAGCCACTGCCACTCCAAGATGCTCTTTTTATAACCAGTCTTGTTAATGACCTATTGCCAATTGACCTAATGAGTTGCAATTGTTTGTACTTGTCAGCCTCTTATTGCCCAATTTTTTCGAGATGTGTGGCTGTATACAATACATTGGCATGAAATTTCAAAATGACTCACTTTCAACATTTGATATGTTGTCTATGTTCTACTGTGAATAAAATATCAGTTTTGACATTTGTAAATTATTGCATTCCGGCTCTTTGAGATAATATGACATGACCACCTGACCCTCGACAATGGAATCATGTAAAATGTGTCACTTTACTAAGTCTTTTCTTTACATTCAGAAAGTGTCAGGAAAATTTGTGTTGCACAAGTCTGACCTCCTATTGGAGCCCTTCTCCAACACACTGAAACGTTAATTATCTACACTGCTTGAAGTTTCAACTGCTAATACAAGCTGCTCTTGACCTTATGTGTTTAAAGCAGATGAATATACGAAGTGTCTTTATTATTGGATTAATTTAAGATTAAGCAAGTGAAAGATCTTTTACAGTACATTCTGGCCTTTTACCCTTAAAATTCTTTCTATTGCACTCTCTCTGTCTTGCTTGCACTCTCTATCATTCA
>JAOUQV010000034.1:7390485-7407516 GCA_028565295.1 Aspidoras spilotus | reverse complement strand
AGCTAAATGATATAATTAAAGGTTTTGGTCTGAAGTAATATTTGGTCCTAAACTTTTTTACTTTAATTTAAGGCATGAAGGGGTTAAAATATTCAAAGGTTTTTACAGTCAAATGAGATGAAAGCAACAAACTAGACTGTTGGTTGGTTTATTTGTTCAAAAGCTCAACTGATTCCAAAAGTCCAAAATATGCCAGTGGCTTGTGACTCCAAAATGTTATCAATTTTCATAAATCCCTGAATTGCTACCTCTGGGATAAAATGCATCGTACTGCTTATATAATACCTATAATTCAGTACCTGTCACCTACATACAACACCTTGTTATGTATTCATAAACATGTTTTTTTTACCAATATATGTGAAGAGGTCATTTGCAGAAACAGGTATCAAATCTTTTTGTTTTTTATTATTATTAATTCCAGGAAATATAAATTTGATCTGCAGTTGACTTTTTGAGAGTAATTTTTTTGCAAAATAGGGAACATTTCATGGTAAAAATAACCGCTTTTCTCTTCTTTTTCACTTTGGGTTTGTAAGCAGTGTAGCGCACTCTCAGTTTCTTCCTGTTCTATTAAACCGCTCTTTAACACGAATGACATGAGATGTAATAAAAATATTGTTTGCATTATGTTTATTTCTGCACAGTTAAAAAAAGAAACATTTAATTTTATCTTTCCGTTTTGAAATGAATGGACTCACAAAAACGGACTCCTTTTAAAGAGCTGTTATTGCCATGGGTCAGCTGTGGCTTAATGGATAGGGTAAAGGGCTGGGTACCAAGAGATCGCTGGTTCAAACCCCACTCTAGGCAAGTCATGGCTGAAGTGCCGTTGAGCAAGGCACCTGCTCCCCATGTGCCCTTGTAGAGTTCAGCACACTGCTCCAGGTGTTCAGCCCTGGATGGGTTAAATGCAGAGAAAGAATTTCCCAACGGGGATCAATAAAGTATGAATTATTATTATTATTAATTATTAATACTGTGCGCTGAGTTCATTTCTGCAAATAGTCAAATTCATCATTACACTTGAATGTATACTACTTATCCATTTCCAATTTACTAACACTATGATTATGTGGAATTTGCTTCTATTTTTATTTCTAGTCATAAAAGGAAAATTCTTGTCAGTGTGTTCTGCAGTGAGCCAACTGGTCAGTCTGACTGTACGTTGTTAGTTCGCTCATGACCTTATGCAGTGTCTTAATGTTCCAAAGTGGCAGAGCTGTTGTAGTTTGCATTGTAAATGAGAAGGGTTTTGCTTAAAGTGAGTGAATGAAAATAACGTAAGGTTAAAGGGTTAGAATTCCAGTAAATTAAACAGGTCTGGTTAATGTCTCATTTTGTACTGTATGAATACTTACAGAATATATCAATTAATTATTGTTGGGTGTGGAGACTTCTCAAATGAATGTCACTAAGGTATAATTTGTTTGCGGTTCTGAATGTGGCCAGTCCATTGACATAATGAACAGTACAACTCTGATGTCTAACTCATCTGACTTCAGTAAGCATAGGGTAACATGTGGGCTTATTTCTCAAGTTTGTACCATCCTTGTCGGGGGCTTTCACAGACATAATAATGCAGATAAGTTATGCTGTGACTACACCTACATTTAACCCCAGCGTTAAACACAGCGACCAAAATACAGCTTGAATTTCTGTAAAACAAACCGTTCTTCTCATGTGGCCCAACATATCATCAGAATTGTAGTGAAAGTGATCTATTTGACACAGTGGAATTGCTCTGCCTCTTTTAACCCATCTGTGCAGTAAAAAACACATTTATGCGTATAGAACATGAATGAAGGTTAAAAACTAGGAAGAATCACGTGTGGACAAGCCAATATTAGTGTCTTGTCAAGTGTGGGTCTTCACAAATAAAAGAAACGTGCATGCAAACACACACACACACATAGACACACACACACACAGACACATGGCCTGCACTGGTGTTGAACATATTTAACCCACTATGGCATGTAAGCTTGAGTGAGCTACACCCAGCTACAAGGGATATGGCATTGTGTTTGTTTTGTTTTACCCCAATAATGAAAGAATATGGTTTTTGTCTGCTTAATGTAATGTGAAAGATTTTACAAGAAAAATAAAAGCTGAAAAAGAAGGTAGGTTGTTCATGCTGTGTGTGTGTGTGTGTGTGTCAGACTGTGAGTTGTGGGCTTGGCCGATAGGAGGCTGAAGTACCACAAGGGATACGTGAGAATCGTGAAGTATGAAAATGTGTGGAGGCAGCACTCACTGGCAAAACTACTTTAACATTGTTTATACTCTCTGCTTACCACTGCAGTTCCACACCCACTATCTACCCACCTCATAATAATGATAACTACACTCTAAATCCATGTTTATCCCTGTGGTTAAAATTATTCTTTTTGAGTCAATTTTCTGACATTTGGATAGCTGTAGATTTGAATAGAAAATGGAAACAAAGTCCCATTTAAAATTTAAAGGCATTTCCAATGACATATCAAAGTGTGATGTGCGCAGAGACTGTTTACATTATTATGTAATATTATCTATATTCTGGTTAAATATAAAAATGTCTGTTGATCACACTGAATTATCAGCGCTGTCCAAACAAGCACCAAGAGAAGCATTTGGACATCCACAAACAAAATTTGGACAGATGATCTAAAAAAGGTGTAATGTTTTTAAAAGGAATCATTACTGGTCACATGGTTATATAACTGTAAACCTGGCAGATTTAAGATGGAATAATCCTCGCTGAGCAAGAAAATTATATATAAAGAATAAATAAATAAAGAAAAAAGTCAAATATCAGGTAAAAAAAATAAATACTTACAGTATTCCGGATGCATTATAATCTAAAAGCGATGTATTGGCAAGAATCTATCAATAATGTATGTATCACATTACGGTGGTTATGATTGGATAGGTTAATAAACCTGTCATCTTAAGGAAAACTGGTTAATGTTACCATTCAAAGCAAAGGACTAGTACATTGAATAGGCACTAGATTAGAGACAACTGATTAATTACCCGTTGGTCCATCTTTAAATTAATTACACCACACAAACATTGGGTAACAGACTCCAAATATCCACATATATCCTCCAAGTCTACTCATGCTAAAGCAAATCTGCCTCACTAGTTTGTCACTTGCCTACCAGATCACCATAAATTGACAGCTACTGTGTGATCTTTGGATGTTTGTTGAAGGTTTCGCCACTCATGCAGGATACCGAGGTACGGGATCAGCCACAAGTGTAGCTGCTGCTGAAACACTGGCACTAAATCTCCGGTGTCTGTCTATGGTCAAAGTTTGTTTAAGTTTTGTTGTATACACATAGCTGGAATATGTTGCCTCCTTCTGTGCAGTGAACAGATCCAAACCTTATATAAGAGCCGATTGTGATGTAAACACCAGTTGGGGCAATCTATTATGCAACGAGCCAGCTATCCCTAATCCAGTGATTGTTTGGTGTTTAATTGATCACTGTTGAGCTTTTTTAGCATTTGTGATTCACAGTTGACTTAAGCAGTTTCTAAAAAAACTAATGCTATTCTGTGTTCTATTAAGTTGATTAGTAAAACATCCATCCATTATTGATTAATTTACACGGGGTCGCGGACCAGTCGGTGCCCATCTGGCAAGTCTGGACGCAAGTGCAGGAACAACCATAGACAGGGTGCCACTCCATTGTAATATGCAAACACATATTCACACAGTTTATGGGGCACTTTAAAAACATCAGTTACCTAATACACATGTATATGGAATGTGTGCAGAAACCCCTGCAAACACTGGGAAAGCCTGCAAGTTTCACGCAGAAATATCCTGGGATGTCTTAACTGGGGATCGAACCCAGGTCCTTCTTGCTGTGAGGCAACAGCGCTGCAGTAATGGATTTTGGCTAAATTTATCAGTCTATTATGAAGGAGGAAAATCTAGTTACAATAAAGGATCTTAATAAATGCACTATTCTTGAGGGGCAAAAGTGTTTGTAAAGTCTCTGCCTCTGAAACTTTTTTTTTACTAGCCAGAAATTTAGTTTAGATTAAATAGATAAATAATAAGTTACATTTTATAGCAACTTTTACAAACGCAAGATAAGGAGTAAAACGTAAAAAAAGTGTAGGTAATAGTGCGAGGTCTGGCAGCAATGGTGACAGCGGGCACTATCTACAGTACCAGACAAACAACCCGTAAATTGTCCTCTGATATCTGGGAGTAAAAGGCAGTCCACGACCGCATCGGAGAAAGCCAGATCACACTCAGCATAACATTGTGTCCAGATCTGGATTCGTGTATGGTGCAGATTCCTCCATGCACAAAGCAAACAGAGTGCAATTAGTCCACATGCAGCTTCGTGAAAAGCCACGTCCAGCGAAAACCACACACTCTGTGAGACATTAAGCTGGAGCTGGGAAAGAAGCACAGGTTTTTTAAAAGCCAGACAATCAACAGCCACACTTTACAAAGACATAAAGCAAATAAATAAATAAAATAAATAAAGAAACAAAAAATTATTGATAATTAAAAGAAAGAAAAAGTACGAAAAGATCTGTCAAGCACACACAACTCTTTCAGGCTTGGTACTGGACAATTTAGTCCTCCAATTTACCTAGCATGCATGTTTTTCTTCATATAGAGTAAGCCAAAGTAATAAAAATCCCAGAATCCCAGTGTAGGCAGTAACTCTGTTAGATAAAAAGTTAGATATGAGAAATGATTCACGATACATTTAATAAATGTACTATTGTACAAACTCGTAGTATTAACATTAAAGCTACTTCTATTGCTTATGTGTAACTGGTTTCCTGTGACACATACAGGGAAGTCGGGGAACCTGTGGGCTGGATGAGTTTTTCGTTTCGGTTATCTGAAAGTTGGTCATTCAGAAGACAATACATTTTGATGCTGTTATAAGCCTCATAAGCAAAACAGGGAGCGATTGTGGCTCAGATTAGAAAGGTAATGACTTTGCCACATAATAATTAATAGACTAAATTTAGAAACTTGTTCATGCAAACTTAAAATGTATATTTAAGTGAATTATATTTCCGTGCTTGCCTGTTCCTGCTGACTGGGTGGCTTAGTCATTGAATAAGCGCTTGCATAGAGTCATGCTTTCCAATACTGTCACTGTTCATGCAAGCCTTGGAAACTTGACACCCGAATATGCCCCATGGTGTAGAGGGTGCAAGCCATCACTTCTAAATTAGTTGTTAGTAACGAACAGTTTGCCAATGTAATTAAACGAAGCTACTTGTGAAAAATGACAGTTGGTTTAGTTTGTTAAAGAACACCAATAGTAGAATGTGAGTGGAAGTTGTGGTGGCAGATATGCACCATATTCGCATGCTGCTTTCAATGTAAAAATAATCTAATGTGTTTCTTTGATATGTGCAAAATGTACTACACTGATCACATTTTCAGTGCAGCATGAAACATGTTTGGCCATCTGTTTTAATTCCAGTGAGGCAGGGGAGAGAAAAGCCAATGGTTAGCATGAAACCTATAAGAAAACTTGGCTGTTGTACTCAATAGTTTAGAAACAAGTGGGCAGATGCAGCAGAACATCATTGTTCAACCGCACTGAATTTAGCTGTAGTATAAATAGCATCAGCTGAGTTCTCTGAGGTAAGAGATTACCCCGTCTGTCTTCGTGTCTTGAGAGGATCTCACGAGCTCTTTGGCATGAAGACTACGTCTTTTTCTGAAGGCTGCTGATTCACGACACGACCCAGAGTACTGCTTACGACCGCTGTCGTCATCGCTGGAATGCACGATCACAAAAGCTGGGGTGAGAGAGGGCGATGGGGGACACATGCTTATGGATAATGAGAGAATACAAAGTTTTAGAAAAGTAGATAAAATGGTTAGATAGAGCGGTTTAATTAAAAATATACTGTCATAAAGATGATGTAAGACCACAACAAAACGTGATCAAGCAACAAAATCCTACACCGGGTGTGTTATTAGTATCTCCTCATACAATTATGCATTTAAATGGGTGCTCAGTACTTATGGTTTGTATTTGTCCTTGTTATTGCATATTAGAATTGCCTATAACAAAAAGACTATATCTTTGTACTATAATAGCAATGGGCATCTTAAGTTACCAGCAGTAACTTATTTTCTCTGTAAATGGCACAGAAAATAGCTCAAAGAGCCTGAAGTATACTTCCCATGGGCAAATAACGGCTATAAAATCTGAGTTTGACACACCTTGCTTTAATGTTTGAGGACATATTTATCATTATCATTCATATATTCTTCCACTTAATCCACAAGGGGCCATGGGGCAGCTGGAGCTCATCCGGTGCCAATCTATCATAGGGCACATACCACACATTCAGACACATTCAAACACTAAGGTACACTTTAGAGACTCGAACTCACCTAGCATTCACGTCTTTGGTATGTCGGAGGAAACCAGAGTAAACAAAGAAAACCTGCTCGAACACAGGGAGAACATGCAAACTTCTATTTGTTATTAGTTATAGAATAATTGAGACTCACATTTTTGGTAAATCCATGTTGGTGTGGAATTTGTCAATGTTTATATTGGATATTTAGATTGTAAACAGACAATGCAGACAAGGCATAGTTTGTGGTTTAAATCTATGTGCAGAACAATCCTCTAGAACAACCTGTTCCCACTTTAAATAATCTCCTCCTTTCTGCTTCTAGCTCCAGTCCAGTGCTGCAGTTTTCCAGCCCAGAGCTTGTCTCTTGCCCTTGTGCGTACATGTAGAGTAGAGCCCACATAGGGGATCCTTTGTTTAGGAGGGTCTAAGCATGGCTGCTGATTTACAAGCTGCTAAAGTCGCCACCGGATTGGCTGCCTGTTCTGCGTGCATGTCGCTCAGAAGCATGCGTCAGGCGTCTGCGGCGGTGTAGCAGTTTTCGCTCTGTGCTGATCATGCAAACCTGGGCAGCTTACTTCTCATCCAACCTCTACTGCCAGTTATTCTTCTAAATCAAACGGAGGCAATATGGATACCTTTTAGGATTATGTTGCCTAAAATCGAGGGCTTGCCCCAGAGGAGTGAAAAGGTAGCATCACAAAAATTTTTTTGAGCTATTGTCTCAAGGAGACAGGAGTGTTCTAATAGTGGGGCTGCTCATTTGCTTTGTGTATCTGATTAGGACTTTTAGTTATTCTTCCCTCAGTAATATGATATGTTTTTATTTTGAATCCTCTACAGGTAAAGTGCAAAGATTTTTCCAAACCACAGAAAAAGAACAGAGTATCCAAGGTAATGATGCTTACTATTTTATGTATTCTAGTTCTATAAAGTCTAGTCACATGTTTAATGTAAGTAAGAGCAATGTGTGATTTGTAAACTGCATGGACTTTTGTTATGACATATGTCTGGCAAAAGTAAGCAAAATATTTGCATCTGTGCTGTGTTTAGTCTGTTTTCTATTGACTTAAGTGAAGTTATGAGACAGGAAAGTAGTGCTGTATGAATGAAGCCACCACAAACAGCTTTAGAGAAATTCTCACCAGGAAGGAAGCATGCTTTTTTTAGAAGGCACATTAAAGTAAAAGCTCAATACTCTGAAACTTGCGCACGCGGTGCAGTTTTGGTAAATTAACTCTTTCATGGGTTTAGAGAGGGCTTAGGGTAGCGTCACGACACATGTTGGTCATATTGCGTTAGGAGCAGCTCAACTTTTCTGGAGATTTCAGAATGGAGACTTACAGAAGTGTAAGACTGTCTCCTTTTTGTCTTTTGATTATGACAAGTTATTCTAATTTGTTAAAGGGATAGAAGTGGACAGATTAGAATTTGGTGTTTTGGTCAGAATAAAAATCTATTTTTTTCTTGTCGGGTTGCTATATTGTCGTCTTTAGTTTGGAAATGGTAGATTTTAATCAGTGTGTGTAGTTTCAGTTGATGTGAAGTCTCTCCTGTGTGTTTGGGGTGGACACGCCCACTCTGGTCAAACTTTCCCTGGTAACGCTTCCCTTCAGGAGGCTTCTTAGAATTCTGTAGGCAATACGTGCTCTGTTGCTAGGGGTGTGTGTGTGTGTGTGGGGGGGTGTCGTTAGTCGTGTCTATGGTCTGTGTGTGTATGTGAACAGGGTTGTTTTTAACCATGTAAAGGAGACGCGTGACTTTCTGGTTTTTCAAAGCCTCAGTCACAACAAATGACAGAAAAGAAGCAAAGATGTGTGATGTGAAATGAATGAGCAAATGATCTCTCCTTTTCTCCAAGTGATATGAAGTCACAGTGAATAAGAACACCTGATATAATTGATCCACTTTGTTTTCGGTTTTACTCACTTTTAATTTAGATCCAACTAATGTGAACATACTGTATATTCTGTCATAAACAAGGCATAAACAATGTACAGACCAGGCTGTTATTTTGATGGGTTAGTTGTGCAACTGACATACACTATATTGCTGAAAGTATTTGCTCACCCATCCAAATTATCGGAATCAGGTGTTCCAGTCACTTCCATGGACACAGGTGTATAAAATCAAGCACCTAGGCATGCAGACTGTTTTTAAAACATTTGTGAAAGAAAGAGTCGCTCTAAGGAGCTCACTGTGCTAGGAAGCCACCTGTGCAACAAATCTACTTGTAAAATCTCCTCACTCCTAAATATTCTACAGTCAATTGTCAGCAGTACTGAAAATGGAAGTGTTTGGGAATGACAGCAACTCAGCCACAAAGTGGTAGGCCACATCAACTGATGCGGGGTCAGCTGATGCTGAAGCGCATAGGGCGAGCACCAACTTTCTGCAGAGTCAATCACTACAGACCTACAAACTTCAGATTAGCTTAAGAACAGTGTGCAGAGAGCTTAATGGAATGGGTTTCCGTGGTTGAGCAGCTGCATCTAAGCTATACATCACCAAGTGCAATGCAAAGTGTTCTCTGGAGTGATGATTTGCGATTCTTTATCTGGCAATCTGGTAGAAGAGTCTGGGTTTGACGGTTGCTCGAAGAATGGTACTTGGCCCCTTCCTATTCCAACATGACTGTGCACCAGTGCACAAAGCAAGGTCCATATACACTATAAATGGTGTGGATGAGCTTGACTGGCCTGCACAGTTCTGACCTTAACCCAATAGAACATATTTGAGATGAATTAGAGCAGAGACTGAGAGCCAGGCCTTCTCATCCAACTTCAGTCTGTGACCTCACAAATGCGCTTATGGTGGACAGCCTTTCCAGAAGAGTTGAAGCTGTTATAGCTGCAAAAGGGTGGACTAACATCATATTGAAACTTTTGGCAATTGTATCTCATAAACACTGACTTTGGAGAGATAATTTGGAGAGTTATTCAAACTTTGACACACTAAATGCAATCCTGACAGCACTTACCCAAACATTCTGAAAGATGCTGTCTAAATAGGACAGTAAGAGGAAAATCTCTTCCTTCACACAAGTCGGTGCATACATATACAACACCAATTCAAATAAAGTTGGGACATTGTGTAAAACATAAATAAAAACAGAATATGGTTTGCAAATCTTTTCAACTTATATTTATTTGAATATACTACAAAGGCATGATATTTATTGTTCAAACCTATAAACTTGGTTGTTTTTTTTATATTCAATCATTTTTAATTTGTTGAATTTGATGCCTGCAGCACGTTCCAAAAGACTTGGGACAGGGGCAATAAATGACTGGGAAAGTGGAGGAATGTTCAAAAAATACCTGGAACATTCCCCAGGTAAACAGTTTAATTGGAAACAGTTGAGTGTCATAATAAAGGGAGAATCCCGAAAAGGCACAGTAGTTCACAAGTAAGAATGGGGCAAGGTTCACCAAAGTTTAAACACAATCCTTGTCATTGTGCCATTGCAAGGAATTTAGGGATTTCATCATCTACAGTCCACGAATATCATAAAAAGATTCAGAGAGTCTGGAGAAATCACTGCATGTAAGCAGAAAGGAAACAATGAATTCCAGTGACCTTCCATCCCCCAGGCTTCATGGCATTAAAAACTGAAATCATTTCCAGAATCTCTTATTGTATGGGGGTGTGTTAGTGCCCATGGCATGGGTAACTTGTACATCTGTGAAGGCACCATTATTCCTGAAAAGTTTTGCAGTAAAATATGCTACCATCCAAGTCTTTTTCAGGAATGTTCCTGCTAATTTCATTAGGACAATGCCAAGCATCTTTCCTCACGTTTTACACACTAGCTTGGCAAAGTGTAACACAGTGGTAAGCATGTCCCTGTCCCAACTCTTTTGAAACGTGTTACAAGCATCAATTTCAAAATGAGTAAATATTTACAAAAAAAATTAGAAATTTAAAGATTAAATATCTTGTCTTTGTAGTCTATTCACTCGAGCATGGGTTGAAACGAATTTGCAAATCAGCGTATTCTGTACATTTTTGTTTCTGTACCTGAACCATTAAACAACTGACAAGTGTTGAAATATGTGATGAAAAATTGTGCATCAGTGCCAGATTTGGAATACATATTAAAATTTAAAAACAAACTGTAAGTATTTGGTCTTTTGTTCAAATAATTTAAATGAATAATAATTTATTCATGTTGCTCTAGCCATGTGGTTGCACGTTTTTCATAAATAGTGTAGGTGCTTTTATCGTTACTAACCATGTAATTGCCTTTAATTGTTGAGACAGGACTTGTTGAACTGTTACTGAGATTTACACATTATCCATTAATGGGCTATATCTACTCAAACAAAACAGGACCTGATCATTCTAAATAAAATATATAGCCACTCTCTGAAATTCTGTTGTCAACGGGCTCATTGTCACGGGTTGTGGGTTATATTAAGTACTTTGGCACACAGAATAAGAAATAAAGAATTTAAAAGAATTAAATGTCTGTAATAAGAGGTTACATTTGTCAGTTTCAGACAAATGGGCTTTCCAGAAAATCAGCTTAAGTGTGAATAACTATCAGTGTTGTAATACAAGACCTTTCTCTGAAGCATAGCAATAGAATTTAATTGCATTTACTTTCCCATCAGTGAAATGACGGCTTGCTATCATTGATGGAAGAATGAATTCCGAATTTTATCAGAGAATTAGGGAAAATATCAGGACACATGTCCATGAACTAACTCTCAAGAGAAGTTGGGTCATGCAGCAAAACAACGACCCAAAGCAGACAAGTCGTTCTCCCAAAGAATGGTCAAAAAATAATAAAGTTAATGTTTTGGAATGACCAAGTCAATGCCCTGACCTTAATGCAATCAAAATTTTGTACAATGAAGTGAGCAGTTGTGGGGAAACCCACCAACTTCCCAGAGTTGAAGCTGTTCTGTATGGAGGAATGGGCTGAAAGACCTCCAAGTTGGTGTGTAGTACAGATCAATAGTTACTGGAAACCTTAAGTTGCAGTTATTGCTTTACAGAAGAGTCACACCAGATACGGAAAGGTTCACATACATTTTCCACTCAAAAATATGTAATATTAGATCATTTTCCCTCAATTAATAAATGACCAAGTAAAATATTTTTGTCTCATTTGTTTAACTGGGTTCTTTTTATCCATTTTAGGACTTCTGTGTAAATCTGATCAAGTTTAAGATCATATGTATGCAGGATATAGAAAATTCAAAAGGGTTCACAAACTTTCGAGCACCACTATATTTACTTGAGCTGCCAGTTCTGTATTAGGACATGTTCCCAGGTTAGGGGAGTAGCAACTTCTTGCATTTTTCCAGTTTTGGATTACGTTGGATAAGATGTTGAAGACTTCCTACGTAATGAGTGTAAAATTTGCAAGTCATTGACCGTCACCCTGGATTTGAATCGGCTAGTCAATTGCATCACTGCAACTGTCTTGCTATAATGGTTGTTGTACACAATAAATTGAATAGCTGATGTATAATTCTGATGTTCTGAAAATACTAAAGCCACATCTTGGGCTCAAACAGCTCAGATTTTTTCATACTTTTAAGTGTTTGTGTACACTTATATAAATCATTTTTTTTCAAGAAATAAAAAAGAATGTAAGGTATTGTGTAAATGAAATTATAGTCACGTTGATGAAGTGATGTGTTATTGATTGTTTATGCTTTTATACTTTGATTCTGTAACAAAAGCAACATAGCATGTGTTATATGTTTGAAGAAATAACATTTTTTAATTAGAAAGATAAAATTTTTGTATAATGAGTTTAAACACAGATCTAATGTTTATATATGTATATAGATAACTGGAATTAGGCCATAACTACAAAATCTAATAGACAACTGGAGGTTTTACAGCAGCATATTGTTGTTTAATGAAAAACTCGCCCTGATGACTCTGCGTAATAATCTGTATAATGAACATACGATGTTGTGTGTGTACTTTATTATACACTGAAATTCTAAGTCAACTTTCTAAACAAGAAAGTTTTCTTTTATTCTTTTTTCACTAACAAAATGTGCCCCATCAATCCTATGCCAAGACCTGTTCATGCATCATTTTGTTTTTCCTTGCCCAGGTTGAGTCACAGTGCATCTCAGTAAATGGCACTAGTTCAGAGCAGATGGAGGAGGAGGTGCCAGAGGATGAGGCATGTGATGTATCTCAAGAACAAGCTGCTCCACCTGACTCGCCCACGGGTCTACAGCACAGCCCTGCACCAACACCAGCTGAGAACGAGCTCAGGCCTGTTGTCAGCTACCATGCACTTCCTACTCACCATGGTTCTCAAAATGGTGGTAAACATTTAAAACCAAACAGTGAGAAAGTTACAGATCACACCAAAACACCATCTGAGCCCAAAAGGACTTCAAACCTGCTCACCAGCATGCAACAACCCTACATACTTCATGAAGGGATGGAAAATGAAAAGCTCAAAGTATCACACATGATGGCACATCAACAAATTACACCCCATTCAGATAGTAGTGTCTATTTTGAAGATGCTTTGTCTACACTAGCATCTGTAGTATGTTCCACCATCTCTGATAGGGATGTTTTAGAGAAGAAGCTACCCGGTCCTGATACCAGTTCTTTTAAAATTGAAAAACTATATCATAAACACCAGGAACAGAGTTTTAACAATCCAAAAGATGATAACCTGCACCTTAAAGACTCGTTTGCACTGTCGTTTATTAATATCCAATCTTTAGTTGAGCATAGGAGCATAAGTGTTGATCAGGCCATAGCTATTGAGGCTTTAACTCAGTTGGCATCTACCACAGAAACAATGAAGAACAATCAGAATGAAAGCAGATTGTCCACAGATTTTGCATCAAGCATGCCTATATCTCTCCTCGAAGCTAAACCTATGTTAGAGGTAGTTTCCAATAAAGTCCCAGTGATTAGTTCATCACTGCATCCAACATCAGTTATTTGCAGTTCGCTCAACAAGAAAGAAAAGAACAGCACACCCACCCCTCACAAACTCTCTTTACATGACCTCTTAAAGGCTAGCTCAGAATTTGAAACAATTTTGCACACCCAAGAGAATGGACGATTAAATCAAGCACTTAGCAAATCAGAAAGGATAGATGGCACTTTTAAAAAGATTAAACATGTTGATAGAACACATAGCTCAAGGAGGAAAGATGAAGAGGAGGTTGCTGCCCAGTTAGTGAAACTTGCATTCATAATTGAATCACAACACAAGCCATTATCTTCTAAAAATAATCCACTCAAAGGCATGCCAGTTCAGACCATGAAGCACAATCATCATGCCAATGGGCAACATTTAAAAAAGCAAGGCAAACGAAAACCCACCTCCTCGAGTCCAAGGATATCAAAAAAGCAAGCCACTGAGGCGGAACAAGGTAATCACAGGAGACCACTAGCCAGGAGACCACGGAATGGCAAAGCATGTCATAAGATAAAAGGTAAAAGGGAGGCCTTCAAGCATAAGGCAAAATTGCACTCCAAAAGGAATCCATTTCTGCCTCAGACACAAATAGACTTGAAAAAATACCTAGGACATGCAAATAATGAAAACTGGCGAATTAACTCCCACAACAGAGAGAACTTAGACCTGCAGAGTCTCGTGAGCTCTGAGAACCAAAACACTCAACATTGTAAAACAGCACTTCCGGCTCACTGCCATGGCAATGAGTCTCATTGCAATGGGCACCGGCAAAGTCTCAATGGTCATCTAGGTGCTACCCAATGGCAGAGGCATGAATTTGAAAAATATTTTTTATCTCAGGTATCGAAAACCCACGATGTGTTTAATAAAGGTGCTAAACCACAATCTCCCTGTGCCATGCATAATGTTGAAAGCCCAGACCCATCAATGAGCTCAGGAAGGCAACATAAAGTAAACAGGCTTCAAAATGAGCAACCTCAAGATGTCATTAATCAGGTTAATAAAGATTATTATAAATTAGAGACATCTGGCTCTGTGACTGTGATGTCTGTATCAGCTCAACATATGGAGAATGGTTATGTAGACCCAGAAGAGTGCACACCCACAAAGCTCACACTCAACAGCTTTTTGGAGTCTCCAATTAATTTTCTGGAAACCCCAGCTAAGAATCTGCTCAACACTCCCCAAAAACGAATATTGGACCTTCCTTCTTGTGACTGTGTGGGTAAGCTGCAAAACATAATGATTTAAAAAGAGCACAAGCACCATTACTAAGAGGAACGTTTCATAAACTGTGCATTTATTATTTGTAGAGCAAATTGTTGAGAAGGAGGAAGGTCCATTCTACACACACCTAGGATCTGGGCCGTCTGTAGCAGCACTACGTGAGATGATGGAAAACAGGTGACAAGTCTGAATCTTAATATCTTTATCATCATCTTTCATTCTGGGTAGAAATTATGTGTGAGAATCTCTAGTTGATACAATAGAACGTACTGGTTATTATCACACAGTATGATAACAAATTGACAAGATATTTAAAAATTGTTCATTTTGAAGAAGGGATTGGATTAGCCTCTTTAACTAGGACTGGCTTTTTGAGAGAGGCAAAGAAGATTAGTGAGGAAAATTTACCTCACTCTGTTCTATACACCTTTACATGGCTCAAAAGTAAATTATTCTGAATAAATATATAAATAAATTGCACTTTATTACGTTTAAATAAGTACCAATAAGTCATTATTTTCTCCCCACTGTTGTCTTTTTATATATTCACCCATTTGAATATTTGTAAAGCTGCGACTAGAAATATTACTGTGTTCATATAGGAAGGCCAAACCTGTTTTTTATACAGGAAACCATTTTTGTGTGGTCTGGGCCCAGCAAAGAGAATTTTACCACACCACAGGTTCACAAATAACCTGCTGTAGGCTCATGTCTGTAATCTTCTCACTTCCTAAAAACACTTACTCTTTCCTTCTAGGTATGGGGAGAAAGGTAAAGCTGTACGCATGGAAGTGGCTGTATTTACAGGAAGAGAAGGGAGGAGTTCGCAGGGTTGTCCAATAGCCAAATGGGTATGTTATCTGTGGAAAATACCTTTAATTGAATTATGACTGCTGCAGTACACTAGATATTGTGAATGGTTCATTTTATTTTATTTTTTTTGGACAAATACTCTATAATGCCAAAAGTATATGCTCACTCATCAGAATTATGGGAATCAGGTGTTTCAATTACGTCCATGCCATCTAGGCATGGAGACTGTTTTTACAAACATTTGTGAAAGAATGGGTCGCCCTCAGGAGCTCAGCGAATTCCAGTTTACTGTCAGCTGTATAATAGAAAATAAAAGTGTTTGGGAACGACAGCAACTCAGCCAATAAGTGGTAGACTACGTCAACTGACAGAGCAGGGGTCAGCGGATGCTGATGTGCATAGTGTGAAGAGGTAGCAAACTGTCTGCGGAGTCAATTACTACATGCTCACTACAAACGTCACGTTGCCTTCAGATTTGCTCAAGAACAGTGCGCAGAGAGCTTCATGAAATGGGTTTTATGGTTGAGCAGCTGTATTCAAGCCGTACTTCATCAAGAGCAATGCGAAGCGTTGGATGCAGAGTAAAGCACGCCACCCTGGACTCTAGAGCAGTGGAGACACGTTCTCCAGAGTGATGAATCACGCTTCTCCTTCTGGAAAACTTCTCGTCCAACATCAGTGTGTGCGATTTTACAAATGTGCTTCTGGAAGAATGGTCAAAAATTCCTATAAACACACTCCTATATCTTGTGGACAGCCTTCACAGATACGTTGAATCTGTTTAGCTGCAATGGGTAGACCGCCGTCATATTATATTGATTAGAAATGGGATGTCACTTAAGCTCATATGTGAGTTAAGGCTGTTAAGCGAAGACTTTTGGCAATATAGTGAATTTGGTCAACTATATCCTATAGTTAGACCTCACCAATATATACACAAACTTTAGTATGGTTGAAGAAACCGCCTATATGATGCCTATCTGGGTCTGTGTTTCGTGCTAGTGACCCTTCAGCCCAAAGTCTCAGATGTGGAATAGCACTGCTAGTTAATAATGTTCAAAACTAAAATCTCCGTTCAATAACTGTGTGATGTTTTTTGACGTAAAAAAATTTCATTCACACACTAAGGGCCACTTAAGTGACACCAATTAATCTAGCATGCATGTCTTTGGAATGCGGGATGAAAATGTGCACCCGGAGAAAATCATGTGTACACTGAGAGAACGTGCAAACTCCACACAGGATTTCCTCAGTCATCCCAACCGGGGATCGAACATGGTTCCTTCTTGCTGTGAGGCGATAGCACTATTACAAAACCACCGGGCAGCCCATTTTTATTTCTGTCACACTCTATCACATTTGCTTGAAAATCTTTGCCCAGTATTCCTTGCACAACTACTCCAAATCTGTCATATTGTTAGGCCATCCCTTGTGCACAGCCCTTTTCAGGTCATCCAGCACATTTTATTTTGCACTTAGGTCTGGGCACTTGAAACTATACATAAATCTCTGTATATAAATAACGCTGCTTTTGTGGCTAAAATAGCCCTAAATGAAAATGCCGCCATTACCATGATTTGAAAAGATTAATCTTATTTAGGCGTCATATACTGTATATAATTTCTCTAAAGCTGCTTTATGATTGTTTAAAGCACTATAGAAATAAAACTGAATTGAATTGAATGATTTACTGTTTATACGCTGTACGCTGTAATGTG
>JAOUQV010000034.1:7338851-7351854 GCA_028565295.1 Aspidoras spilotus | reverse complement strand
GAGGCCCTACACCATACTAATAAATTATTGTGGTATAAAACCAGGTGTTTCAGTTTCATTGTCTAACCCCTGTATGTTAAGGGTAAACATAAATAAAATATAGAATGTGTGGGAAAGGTGAATCTGTTCGTGTGCAAATGTGCAAAATGTTGCATGAATTGACAATTTGCCTTTGCATTCTTGTGTGTGACTGTTACCTAAGTAATTTGTTTGGGGTGTAGGTGATGCTGCTTGCAAACCCCAGTCTTGACGAACTGTATCACAAATCTTGTGCATTGGCTGATGATCCACAAGACCTGAGGGACTCTTTCCAACACCCCGCCCGCCTTATTAAGGTACGGCCAGACAATAGTGGATTATAACCTGTAGTCAGCTGAAGATTTAATTTTAATTTTTTTTTTTACTGCAAGTAATCAGTATTGTCTTATCAACAACTGTCTTATCTAATGTTTCATTATTTTAAAAATCGTTTAAAAGTCAAAACCAGTATAATTTTTAGGCAAAGACTTGTTTCTCTACAAGCTAATTTTTTTGTCAACTTGTATCCTTACAGTTCTTGGTTGGGATGAGGGGCAAAGATGAGGCCATGGCAATAGGTGGCCACTGGTCTCCATCTCTGGATGGAACTGACCCAGAGAATGATGCTTCAGTCCTTATAAAAACAGCAATACGTTGTTGTAAGGCTCTGACAGGAATTGATCTGAGTTTGTGTACCCAGTGGTAAGTACAGTTATAATTTCTCATTCTGTATGGGTCATGTGAACATCTGTCCATTCTAGTCCTGCAAAATGCCAAACATGCTGACTAAAAACATTAGCAGTCTGTGACTCACTGCATGATTCTGATACAATTCTCATGTCGGGGGCTTATTTGTTTACTTAACTGTAATTGATTTTTTGCTCTTGTATGTTTATTTTGCACTGCCCATTTTGCTAATGAGTGTAACAGTCATGCCTCTATGTGGTTGAATGCATTTAATCTGTTGCAAGAAAGCAGAGCCAGAGGAGGAGTCACCACCATTGCATTCTGTTTTATATGATGTTTGACATGTTAAATATCTTGCATATTTAACTTGCTTCCACTGTGTCTTTGAATATGTCTTCCTTTCACAACCTTTTATAAAATATCCTTCACAACCAGTTCGGGCTTGCAGTTTCATTAGCGAGGGTCTGGCAAGAGGGCAGGCGAAACTTTCAGATTTGTTGTTATTTTTTGTTTATTCTATGTGTCAAGTTTTCCTAATATGTGGCTGCTGTTCATCGCAAGAACGTCCTGTGGAGATCTGCAAACCTTTTTTTCATGTCTTTTCTGGGGGTATTTACCACAAAGTTGGGCAATGGGTTTGGAGCTGTGTGTTGGGGCTGTGTATTTGGTTTAGGCCTTGTGATGTCTGACAGAATGTTTCTTTCCAATGCACTTCTTCCTTTGCGACAGGTATCGTTTTGCAGAGATTCGCTATCACCGCCCTGAGGAGACTCACAAAGGGCGGACAGTTCCCGCACATGTGGAGACAGTGGTTTTATTTCTCCCGGATGTTTGGCATTGTCTTCCTACCCGCTCAGAGTGGGAAGGACTGTCCCGTGGACTCAAGGAGCAGCTGGCAGAGAAACTCTTGGCTGAACGGAAGGAGGCTGATGGAGAACAGGCACTGAATGCTAATCATTTTCTTTTCATTTCCGCTTCTCACAGGCACAGGAATAGACAGACAAACACTCAATTATACAAAAACAAACATGGCCATCATACAAAGCCGTTTTACTGTCCCTGTGTGTCCCCCCCTTTTTCCTCAATTCTATCCCCTCCTGCTTTCCTCTACTTGCTCTCCCAGCATTGCCCTCCCAACTCCACCCCACCCCACCCAGCCTGCAGTCACACACAGTGGAACAGATTAGAAAATACTTTAATGCCTCAACTGGTAAAACAGATTCTAGCTCTTCCTATTCATAAATTGAATGAGAGACACAAATTTTTGGGCAAGTGTACAAATAAAATATTTAATTTTTTTCTTGTAGGATATTTGCATTTCAAATGGAAATTGTTGACATTTTTGAAAGGAATGCTGGAATCTGGAGAGCCAGTTGCAATTAAATGTGTGTTTTAAAAATGTTTTCTGTTATTAATTTATTATCCCAAATCAAGACCTGATGAATTCCAAAATTCCTTAGGTTTTGTTTTTGTCTGTCCTCATTTTTATATTTTTGCTATATTATGTGATTGGTTGGTTAATTAAAGGACAGTCCTGTATGAATATATGTTCAAAATGAGAAAAACAGCATAAGATATTAATTTGCAAATAATAGTTAATAGGAAATCACTACACCACTTGGAGACCATCTGTCATATTTCTTGGACCCGCTGTCATTGATTATCTTTTTGTATTCCACAGAACTGGCATTGATTGGCTGTTGGGTGGGGTTTGGATCGATAATAAATCTAGAGAGCTCCCATGTATACTAGACATTGATACATTTGGTTGTTTTTTATTTGTTTGTGTTTTCTTTTTGTTTGTTTGTTTGTTTGTTTTTTTTCTTTTTAAATCGACACCTCAGTTGGAGGAGAAAAAGACTCTTTTCTTGCACGGATCAACATTTATTTCAAAAATGTACATTTTTTAGGAGTTGTCGCTTACTTTTCATCTCTTTTTTCAACGGTGTAGGAGGAAGATGAAAAAGATGATGGTGATTCAAAAGAGGTTACTACACCCACTCACTGGTCTAAGCTTGACCCGAAGACTATGAAGGTAATTTTTAGCTTAAATATTTTGCCCTTATTCCTTTGGTGTGGCTACTGCAGGTTTTTATGTATCTGGATTTAGGTAAGCGATTTGCGTAAGGAACTTGAGAACCGATCACTGAGCTCCAAAGGACTAAAATCCCAGTTGATAGCTCGACTTACCAAGCAGTTGAAGGTGGAAGAGCAAGTGGAGGAATCTAAAGAACCTGAGAAAACTGAGCCTACTACTGTTGAGGAGGAGGAGCCCTGTCGAACAGATGAAGACCGTGAGGTGATTTCAATCATATTCTGAACATGTGAACTCAAAATGCCTGTGTGTGTTGTATTTAGTGTTAAAATAGAAAAAAAAAAACTTAATATAAAGAAGTTTATGTTTAAGACCAATCAGATAAATTTTGTAAATTTTAGGATGAGGAACGTAAGCGACAAGAGGAGTTGGAGCGACAGCGTAGAGAAAGGCGTTATGTTCTCCCAGATGAGCCCACAATTATTGTTCACCCCAACTGGGCTGCCAAGAATGGCAAATTTGACTGCAGCATCATGTCTTTGAGTGTGCTGTTGGACTACAGACTAGAGGACAATAAAGAGCACTCGTTTGAGGTTAGGAAATCCACATTCTTTACAGTTCTATTTTACAATTCAATTATATTTTGCACAGTTCTAAAGACATATGTTGCTAGCAAGAGAAATTCATGTGTATATAACACAGGTGTGTGCATATTAATAGCCTGTATATCATTCTAATAACATTTAACTAGTCAAAATATTTTGTCATCTTGTATTGTTCTCAATATTAGGTCTCATTGTTCGCCGAACTTTTTAATGAAATGCTTCAGCGAGATTTTGGCTACAGGATCTTTCGAGCCCTTACTGCCATTTCAAGTAAGGATGAGAAAAAAGAAAGGAAAGATAAGGCAAGAAAAGATGCAGAGAGAAAAGAAGGGGACAGGAGGGATATAAAAAAGGAAAAAGAGGATGAGAATTTTGAACCAGTCTTAAAAAGACAAAGGGAGGAGGAAGACAAGAAGGTGAGTGGATGTTGCACGTTTGCCTCAGCTTTAAATTGTGTTTAGTTAAATCATAGAATGAGCCCCTGTAAATGTCACTAACTGTTCCCCTATTCACCAAGTTCATATTATTTTGTATTCATACTCCCAGGCTTGAATCTGGTCAGACTATCATTTGCAGTTTTACTAATCTGATAAAACCTGCATAATATGATAAATATTATAAAGACATGGATTTACTGATAGAAATACACAAGCTAGGACAAGAACACGCAACAGGTCGGGCAGTGGATAGTGATGTGGCCACACAGCAAGAGGACCCTGGGTTTGAATTTGCTTATGATATGAGACTTGTGTATGAGTATTACCATGTTCATGTCATTAGAATAGCCACTGGTGCTGAGGATGATATTAAACCATAAATAAATAAAGATTACACAACGGAAATACAGAAAAATTTAAAACGGGTCTATTATTATTTTATTTAAAAAACTAGAGTATCCAGGTGAAAGCACAATGCCCATACACAATTCAGGTAGAAATCTGCGTTCAGTTTTCTACCTGATTTCAATAAGCATTGCAACCAAATAGATCTTTATATAGAGCACTGTCCCTGTTGTAATCTTACCATATGTTTAACAGGATGAAGACAAGGAAAGGTCTTTGAAGAGAGAAGAATCCAGAGATGATGATGACAATGAAGATGAAAGCAGCAATAACAATGAATATGATCCTATGGAAGCCGAGGATGCTGATGAATATGATGACGACTGTAAGTCTTTACTAGTTGTAAATAAATAAATAAGCTTTGCCTTACAATGGAGGAAATTTAGGAATGTATTTTAACGCATCATCCTTGGTGTTTTGCTTAGTAGCATTTCAGCCAGGAATGTTACTTGCAGGAGCGAGGTTTGAACCAACAACCTTTTGGTTCCCTACCTCCTTCTTTTCCCATTAAGCCATGGCTGCCCTCTTAAAAAGAGGAATTAATTTAATTTAATGTTCTCTAATAAATTATGATTCACAGATAAAGATGACGATGAGTCAAACGGGAGAGATAGAAGGGATGACCGTCGTGATGATAGAAAATCAAAAGATAGATCATCTAAAGACAAAGTGAGCTCTTTGTGATCAGTGTAATACTTGCAAAGCAGTTGTTAATGGCATGTCGATCTCTTTAATAAAATGCCTTTTCTGTCCGTAGGATGACAAAAAGAAGCAGATGGTGACATACAACAAAGAGCTCCTGATGGCTTTTGTGTACTTTGATCAAAGCCATTGTGGCTACCTGCTGGAGAAAGACCTGGAAGAAATTATGTACACGCTGGGCTTGCATCTCTCCAGAGCCCAGGTATTATAAATGTATATAAAACTCTATATAAAACAACGTATATAATAAAATGTATATTATATACGTTGTTTTAAATAAATATTGGTGTAATTAATATTTGAATGCTGTTTAAACTGAAGTTATTTGTCTTATCCTTTGTTTGCTTACAAATGTTGAATTTAGAGATAGTGTTAAGAGACTAAGAATTTTTTTGTAGGTAAAGAAACTGTTGAGTAAGCCATTAGTGAAAGAGAGCTGCTACTACCGAAAGTTAACGGACCGAGCCAAAGATGAACCCAACCCAGTTTGGCCAGCTGACTTTAAACTCGATAACTTTCTGGGTAAGCGTCACTGCTACTGCATAAAATACTACAATTTAACAGAAAATAAACAAATTAAGGTTCATTATATGACTTGCAGGTAATCGACCTCTGCTGCCCAGTCAGAAGTCAAAGCGTGAGATTGAGGAAAGTGACTCGGGGAGCCTTATCGTTTATAACGGTGCTATGGTAGATGTAGGCAGTATGCTTCAGAAACTGGACAAGAGTGACAAAGCCAGAGAGGAGATTGAACAAAAGCTTATGCAGCAGGACTCTAAAATGGGTAACTAATTTATTCCTTGAGGCATTTACATTATTTAATGTTAACAGTAAATATACACTATATTGCCAAACATATTCGCTTCCCTGCCTTGACTCTAATATATAGCTTGTGCTAATCTGAGGGCCGCATGAAGTTTAGAGGTCTGTAGTGATTGACTCTGCAGAAATTTGTCGAACCCTTCACACTATGCGCATCAGCATGATATTCGGAAAAATGTTCCAGTTGAATGGAATATTTTGGAGCAAGGAAATTTCTCGACTGGATTGGTTGCACAGATGGCATCCTATCACACTGAAATGTACTGAGTCTTGAGAGTGACCCATTTTTTCACAAATGTTTGTAAAAACAGGCTGCATGCCTAGGTGCTTGATTTTGAAAGTGATACATTTTTGCCACTATGTTTTGCAGACAGCGGAATTTGTCCTCTGCATTTAACCCATCCATGCAGTGAAACACACAAATACACACACACACACAGGTAAAGTGAGCACACGTGCCCGGAGCAGTGAGCAGCCAGCACAGCGCCCGGGGAGCAACTGGGGGTTAGGTGCCTCGCCCAAGGGCACTTCAGTCATGACTTGTCAATACATGGAATCGAATCAGGGAATTTCTGTTCACAAGGCACGTTCCTTAACCACAAGCCTACGACTTCCTCTGTGACCATGGAAGTTATTGAAACACCTAATTCCCATAAGTTGGGTGGGTGAGAAAATACTTTTGGCAATATAGTGTATTCTCAATTACATTTTATTTTTATAATGCATTTTCCAATGGATATGATATTTATGTTGAAATCAGTAGAATTGTATCCCTAATGAGCAAGTCGGGCAGTGAGAGTCGGGGAAAATTCTAGAGATAAGAGGAAGAAACCCTGAGAACCAGACTTGGAAGCAAACCCATCCATATTTTGGTGATAACAGATAGAACAAAAAAATAATCTGTAAATGTTTATGTAATGGTAAGAATGTCCTCAGGATGTTTCCAGCAGAACTGGTCATTCTGTCTGATGTGATATCCCACAGGAATTTTACCATCAGGGTAGAACAGATGGGTATAAATGGCTAGCTTAGGATCAGCACGCTCTCAGTAACATCGTGTGTTGCTCGCTCACTGTATGCTCAAGCATTTTCCCATTTTCTCTGATGATGTTTTGGTCTTAATGTAATTAATAAATCTGTTTATTATTGTATTTAACTACCTGCATTCTATGGCCAAAAATTATACGAACACCTGTCCATCCTATTCCAAAACCATGGGCATTATGCTGAGGTTGTTTCCCTCTTTTGTTTTCCACTTTTAAGAAAGGCTTCTTATTAGATTTTGGAGAATGTCTGTGAGCATTCAGCCAAGAGAAATTTACTTAGCTCTTTAGTTTCTAGTTTACTTCAAAGGCTACTCGAGTTATTCCGCTCTAATCTTTCCAACACATATGAGCTCACTTTGTGCACACGGTTCTTTTACTTAGAAACAGATTTGGACCCAATGGTTCTAATTAAATAAAATTTTGTATATAGCTCCAATGAAAGAACTGAAAATATGATTAATTTCGTTTTATGCTTCTGGCTTGTGTGTTAGTGTGACACAAATTGTCCTAAAGCAGTGCTTTGTATTGCAGAGGAAAATGCAAAACACATATCAGAAATGGAGTCGACTAACCGCAGTCTGATGAGAGAGCTGGAGCAGGTGAACTCTAGCCTCAAAGATGTGGAAAAGAAGCTCAAAACATGTGAACAGCAGAAGAGTGGATACCAGAAGCAGCTTCGCAGCACGCTGCTAAGTCTCAGCGCAGTAATGAAAGACCTGCAGGGTGTTTTACCTAATGTATGTACAGCCTCACACTCTGATCGTTGAAAAATATCATATTTGTGCTCCTTTGTCTTCTATATCTTCAGTATTATCAGTGTTTCTTCTGTCTGATGTAGGAGGATCATGCTGAAGATGAGGACCAGAAAACTCAAACCAATGGCTCAGATGACTGAACAACTTTGCAATCAACATGTAAAACTGTAAATAAAAACGAAGCTAGTTTAATTAGAAGTCACCATTTTTGTACAAATTTTAAAGACATCCGACTTAAACTGTTTTAGTTTTCTTTTGTTAAACTCTATATATAAATTGTTCCTTCAATTTGTTCAGTAAATGGCTTGTCCAGTTGTTTTTTTTTCCTCAATGTTTTATTCTTATAGTATGCTTGTAGGTATGATTGATTATCTAAGTTTCATGGGCAATAATGATGTTATTTATGTGTACAAAGTACGTAGAACACAAAATTGGTTTATTTTGCGTTAGACGATGTGTAGAAGTGTGTATTGGATGCTGAGTCATACTTAGGGTAGATATCTTGTAGATTTTGTATAGAAAAGCCACAGATCCCTTTTGCTGCTATCCTGCAAGTTGGTATGCATCTATGCTGACGAGTGTGTATTTGCTTAATCTTAACTGTTCTAAGTATTCTCTGTGGTTTTTTTCTGGCATCTTGGGTTGATGGCACGTGTCATTTGTCTGAAGGGAAACTGGTACAAAAGCTATTTTTTGATATAGTGGTTATTATAATAATTTCGACTCTGGTTCTGTACACTTCAAACCAACCATAAGTACATATGTATTTCTAGTACCTGAGTACAAAATATTTCCCAATTATAGTTTGTGTGAAAAATGTATCTGCATTTGAAGCTAGCTGCAGTGTATGAGGTTATATGGAAATGAATAATAACCAAACTTGGTAACATTGAGCCCTAAGCTACCAAATGTGTATTATTTTTCTAATCCAGATGTGCAATTTTGGTTGAGTAAAAGAAATAAATAAGATGGTTCATTTTAACATTTCATTTTGCATTTATTTTCTACTTCTGTTTTCGTTGGTGGTTCAACGATCAGATGTTGGTGAAATTGATGGGCATGCCCAATAGAGGGCAATGTTTGAGAATATGTAGTTGGCATTAAGGACGCTAGTGTTGCTTCTTGAACAATGTTGTGTTTACTTACTTGAATGTCACTAAAATGATGTTTCCAATAACACCACGCATGTGTAAAGTTGTGTGCAAAGTAATAGCATTGTGTTTAAAGACATAAGTAAAACACAAAATTCTTAGTTTAGATACATTTCCATACACTACACTATAACAGTGCACATGATATTCTAAATCAAAACCTGAAGATGAATGTAATGAATATTCGGCTGTTAAGTCAAATAGCAGCGTCTGCATTTATTTTTGTTTAGAAACTAATATTCACTGTACAAACTGAATACTCTTTAGAATTGATTGTTCCTGTAAATCACGAAACTAATATTTAGTTATATAACCAATGTATGTAAGAATTGCTTAACTTCTGTGTTGCATATAGTCGACCAGCGTCTGAGAGAAACATCTCCATATCATGATGCCTGCACCACTATGTTTCACTGCCTACGGAGTGCACTGTGACTTGAATTGTGGGTCTTCTGACTAGCTGACTATATCCCTTGGACCCTTGATATTACTTTCATCAGTCCAAAAAATGTTTCTCCATTTTGACCAGGTTTTTTCCCCTATTGTATTCAACACATTTGTTTACAGTGGACTTTAATAAGGACTTCTTGCTAATAGATTAGCTTCACATAGGCGTCTTCTAATCGTCACAGTAATTGGGTAACTTCAGACAACCTTTATTATCCTGGAGATTATGATTGACTGGGGTTTTTCCATTCTGTCTATTCTTTTAACTATTCGAATGGTCGTCTTCCATTTTCTCTTACGTCTCTCATTTTATATTCTATAAGCATTGGAGATTTTAGCCGAACAGCCTATCGTCTGCACTTATGTTTTTTCAGCTCTAGTCAAATTTTTAATCAAAGTACACTGTTCCAGTAATGGCCCATATTTCTATGGTTTTCAGAGAGAAATGCAGGTATAATATGTTTAAAGGGCCACGTGATTGATGCCTGTTTTGTAACAGAATGAATGGCCTCACTCATTGACCTTCACACTGCTATTAACGTACTATTACACAGCTGGCTTTCTATGACTCTGCTAGACTTTTGTTAAACTGTTTGCCATGTAGTTATATAATCTCTATCCAAACCAGTGCTTGATCTGGTTTGTCATGTTGGGCTGCTATTTTAAACACAACTATATGGGTCATGCTAAATATTTTCCATGCAAGCTTCATATTGTAATGGTTTTTTTGTAAGCACAACGTTGATTGATTATTTGGCTATGTATGATATCCAAGGACCCTGTTGTGTCTTTTTATTCGTAACTTAATTTACATATTCTTAAACCTTTTCCTTAAATAAGGATGATGTATTGTCATTCATGAGATTCTTTTGTTAATTTTACTCCCCACAGACTGATGTGTTTCAGATAGAGGAAGCTGTTTTGGATGTGGATGCTTACAAGGTTCACATTCCAGAGCAGAGGAACCGACTTCACGAGAACAAAAGCAGGAGATTTAACAATGCTGTGTGTGCATGTTTATTCTTGTGTGCTCTTGTATAGGAAATGCTTTCCTTTATTTATTCAGGAAATGTGCGCTTCGATATTAATGTTTATTAATGACTTTAACATGGCAAGATTCCTTCTTTGTTTCTTGCAGTTATCTGGAACTACATTGTACTAAAACTTATTTCCTGTGAATAGATAATAGTCTGATCTGAATCACTGCATGACCAAGTCACATTCTAGAACATGGTGCGACTGGTTAAGGTAATCTAATTCCACTGCTACTCTCCTTTGATTGAAACATGGCCCCTTCCATGCCTGGTTTTCTCCTGAGACTGTCCTTGACTCTGCAAAGCCTATAGAAGTAATACGATGCTAATATACTGAATTACCTGACCTGATCCTGAACACATTTTTCTTATGGAAGCCATTATGGGACATCAGGACTGCTCCACTGATCTTGGCTACAATATCATTCTACAGTCCAGCTGCAGCAAAGGCAAGCAGTGTTGTGAAATCGGAGCGTGTGCAGGTAAGCACACACATGCACACACTGAGACAGAAGGCTTTTGTGCCGCAACCTTTTATAAATCTCAAAAAGCATGGATAGCAGTTGCACACTAAAGAGCCAGTGCCCTATTAGTTTATTTAATGCAGGCTTGGTTATCTTTGCTTTTTGAGTAAGGAGCTTGGGAGGCTGTTGAACCAGCTTCAGTGAAAAAAAGATTTGCATAGAGATGTAGCTTAATGTACAGTAATATAGATTGACTATGAACCTTTTAAAAGTACAATAAATGCTATTCAATTTATAAACATAATTATACAAATGTCACAAACTCTTTACTCACCATCTTGGCATGTTGCCAGTAAATGCCAACATTTTGCATTTATTTTGTTGCTTGTGATTGTGGCTGTAGACATAAACATGGTTCTTCTGGCTCTCTAAACTATGACCCAAGGGCCAAATGTGGCCTTTGGTCAGTTTTTAATGAGTTCACAGCAAATTCCGAAACCATCATAGAATAGAGACCACTCGTGAATCTTGCATATGACTGAATTGTATTTCTTAGTTATAACACTCGCTGCTTTTCACAAGGCAGTTTAGAAGAAAGTTTTGAAAGAGATAACCAAGATGGCAGAAACAATGAAAAGCAAGATGACGATGTAAGAAATTGTCTGATGCAATAAGAAAAATCGAAGTGTCTGTTAAAATAGTTTGGATATCTAAGGTCTACAGCTTAGACCTGCTTATCATGGATGGCTCCCCTGTCACGCTCTACTTCCACACCCTTGCTTGCTTTCTTGAAATCAGGCACCTCACCATGTCCTAGAGTAATGATAAATACCTTTCATCACTTTAATTACCACAACAAAACTGAGCCATCATCGTCGGAAACACTAGAGTGGTATATTTTCTTATGCGAAGAAAATCACACACCATATTTAAGCTATGAAGCTTTAGTATTTGAGAACTCTATCTCATGAACTCCGCACATTGCATCTAAACAAGACATATTTTGCTTTTTCGCGTGCTCAAAACATAATTATAATTTTTTAGCATTAAATAAGAATATACTCTAAATCAAAATGAATCTCCATATCAAAGCTCAATGAACATAACTGCCTCTTCAAGAAGTTCTACGGTATTTCACTTACTAATGTTTGCAGTACAGATCTAGGATTTGTATATATTGTAGAACATTGTTTTTTATGCCCATAATCTACTACTGTATACGTACAGTATATGGGTGACATCATAGAACAGTGAGTTTCATTGCTGCCTCCCATCATAAAGTTTTGGGATTCATTTCCCTGATCAGGTCGCCAGGGAGTTCTGTATACTGTTTACATGTTGTCCCTCCATCTCTGGGAGTGTTAATTTCAACAAACAGGTGAATCGGAGATTGCCTCAGCGTGTGAATGTGTTTTCCTGCCCTCTGTGCACCATCCACATCCACTTGCTTTAGATGAATCTGACTTGTAATACTGCTGTACATGTACAGCAACAGAATACAGGGAGCCCAATTCTGTTATGTATGAATAATGGTTTAGCTATAACTGGTTACATTTCATGATTTGAACTTGTTATTAATAGATTTACCTAAAATAATTCAAGACATTGCACTCGGAACTGTCATATGTATATATTGAATCTCTTGGAGACAATCGTAATAACAATGTCATATAATTATTTCTTGCAGCCTGGATATATCAGTTTGTAGAGCATGCACTGATTAGTCAGTTTATCCCTATCCCACGGAGCACAACTGTGCAGGCAACCATTGCAAAGTGATGACTGAGAATGTCTGACGGAGAAAAATATTTGTTAGATAGATTCAATATAAATGATTGTCATATCCTGCACATAAAAAAGTGAAGGGGTGCTACACAATATGAAGAAACATGAGAGGAGCCCATTAATGGGTGTTTTTAGTGTTACATTTCTTATCGCTAGCTCAGGCCCCTGTGGCGTCTGAAGGTTCCTTATGTACAGTTCTGCCCCTGCTCAGCAGCTCCAACACTGATGAAAGTAGTGTGGTTGTTAAGGAAATTATCCTGCTTCCTGGCTCTGAGGCCAGGGAATACAGGGTTACAGTGTAAGAAACCTGCGCCGTCCTTTTTGCTTGCCCCCTGGGCTTCTCTCACTGGTAGCACCTCGCCTCTATACAGACTCGGTAGCGTAGACTTCGGACTTTAATATCTAACTGCTGGACTCGAACCAACCTATTACCAAACTAATGCCTGAAATTGTTAAATCAGTGTTATTGTGTGACTGTTATTTGGTAAGCTGCTTAAAGGGTAAGACTAACAGTCACTTCCCATAAGACATTTTACAGGGGTTAGACAATGAAACTGAAACACCTGGTTTTAGACCACAATAATTTATTAGTATGGTGTATGGCCTCCTT